>MU277270.1:30958-46691 GCA_022160305.1 Artomyces pyxidatus | reverse complement strand
CCAAGCTACAGGAACTTTGGGACTGGCACCTGTGATTTCGAGACGCGGTCAGCACCAAAACACCCATATAATGGGAAGACACTCACCGATGCCACAGCTGCGTTCACTTCTATGGCAAGGCGTGCCTTCAAGGCCGCCAGGCCAGACGATCTCTCCTTCCTGCAGTTCAGGCAGGCCGCCCTCGCGATCCGCAGCTCCCCATCGTAGAGAGGCAGGACCTGTTCCGCGCTCGGCCAGACGCGGAGATGCATGCCAATCCTATGAAGGTAATCCTGGACATATGTCGGAGCGTAGTAATAGTGCATGTCGCTCTGGAAACACTTGGGACATAGTTGATGCTTAGAGATCAGGTCAGGGCTAGCATCAGCAAGCGCGTCCAGCGACTCCCGTCTCTGTACCGCTCCATCAGCAGCGACGCCGCAGTCGATGTGGTACTGCACGAGCAGCCGATATTGCTCGCCAGACACAGTGCACGGAAGTGGGGTATGCACCAGAGTACTCAGCGACATCTTCAGCAGAGCGAACGCTGCCTTCCCGGCCACCTCCTCCATCCCGCATTCGATGGCTAGTCCAAATGCTCCCAGCGCGTCCCGATCTACCATCCCTGCAAACACCTCGGCGAGCGTCCTGTCTGCTCCCTCGATGGCGTACTTGCGGCACGCCTCAAGCACCCCGCGGATGGCGTCCATCTCCGTCAGGCCGGGGAAAACACCTGGGTAGCAGAGGCGCAGGACAAGGTCCAAAATCTTCGCGTCCTCTGTGACCTTCACGACTGGCCGACCGTCGCGCACAAGGTCGCTGTTGCGCATCGCCGCACCAGAGATGGCAGCGGGTTGCAAATTGGAGAGGATGTCGTTGAAGACGGGAGATGCCATGGATAGGAAGAGTTTGTGGACACGAAAATCCATATAGTCATGCGATCGCAGGATTACGTCGGCACGGTGGTCGTTGAATGGCGCTGCAGCATCCATGATCTCTGGGGTATGGTCGGATGTGTCTGACATGATATGGTCGAATCCGCAGATTATGCAGGGAGGACGGAGTTGGAGGAAAAAGGGCGAACACCGACGAGAGGTGATTGCTGCGCAAAGCTAAAAATGCCGATCTTATAAAGTACTCAATTTGTGCTTGTTGTTCGTCCTCGAGGACGGCGCGATAAGCGATGTTGAAAGTGAGAAGCTCCATTGCCTGTTTCCGACCGCAGTATCCATGAGTATTTCCAATACACGCTGAAAAGAGATGACAATGTGACTTCAAGGATGGCAACGCCATTCTATGCCTGCGATTAACGCTTGTCCGTAATGTCCGTGAGAATATATTCAGTAGCTTGCTCGATGCGGGGAGTGAGCCATGTAAAGGTACACGTTGCGCACCAAAAATGAGGGACAGAATCTGCTGCGCACCCATCCTAGACGCTCAGCGGAAACCCTGCGTGTCCGCACACCCTGCTCCAACGTTCGGTGAATAAGGGCGAACCGCCAACAGCGATTTCCATCGGACATGGAATATCGTTCTAGGTATTTGTCCATCCTTCCCATGACAATCGCTTTTCCCCACCTGGAGTAAGGTCTTTCGTCGCGACCAAGCTCGTCTTCAGGAACCGGCCTTCCAACATTTTTCTCCGTGTTGCAGCCCTAGAGACCCAAGTCTCGATCGCCTTCGCAAGCTGTGCCTCCGCATGCCGCATGGGCATACTCTCGCGCAGCCAGACGCCCGTCGTCCAAACCGCCAGTGGGCCTCTTTCCTCGTTTCGAGGACCTCGAAGTCCACGCAGACGCTGGGCAATCCGCGCCCATACTGACGCCGGCTGGCTCAGTCGTCTCGCGAGTACGACATCGGTGAACATGCGGTCGCCAACCACTACGAGCTCGTGTGGAGCGAGCGGCGAGGGAAGGGACGAGAAGTAAGACCGCACGGCCTGAGCGCAGGTATACGATGGCTTTGGGCTGGAGTGGAGAAGCACGGGGGCACGGAGGTGGTGTGTCACAGAGTCTGCCTGGGGATCGTCTTGAAAGCGATGAGACGAAACGGAGTCGAAAGAGACGGACCTGGAGCTGGCCAGGGTCTTTGGCTGTTCCTGCAGAATTACTCACTATGAGAAGATTCTGTGCACCGAAGGCGTCTTGACATTCCGCCCAAGCATCCTGTTCAGCCTGTCGGTTCACATCTCTGGAACTGTGACATGAACGCGTACCGTCAATTCTGGCACAAGTTTGTCATGGTGTGGGAGCGTCTACATATCATGAGCTGGGAGTCGGAAAATAGGGGAAAAAAAAACTTTGCACGCACCAAGCAATTGTCCTTGTCGAAAATTGCACCACGGTATCCGGCTCTTCGTAATGCAGCAAAGTCAAGCTGGCGTATGTCTGTCTGTGGACGCCTCCAGTCTTGTCCGTAGAAAAAGAGCCTAGAGACGCTTCACCTCGAACTGTCAGCGAAGGGAGGAGAAGACGAGGGTTGAAGAGAGCATAGAGGGGGACGAGAGCTCCTGGGCCATTGAAGGGCATCGCGGAGCACGTCAAGCGCGGGTATTGGCAATGATTATTTTCACATCCGCGATAAGGGCTTATCTGCCATGATAATCGTGGTATTCCCAGCGTATAACTCGCTCCACCGCCGTCAGTCTCTCATGGTCATTGCAATTGATTGAGCATGGTCGCTGCCTTCGATTCATGCATTTCGCAAAGACCTACGCCGACCTGTTGTTGACTCTGCCGCCAGAGCTTCGCGACAATGCAATCGAATACCGCAAGGTCAGTCTGCCCGCAGCTCTCTCCCTCGCAACACCCGTAACAGCCGCCCAGCTCAAGAAATTGATTCGTGACATCGTTCACGAACTCGAGACCATCGGCCTCAGCCCCGAGGTGCTTCAACGGCTGCTGTCGCGGGCCAGCCCCCAGGAAGGCAAAGGGAAGGAGGGCGTTATCGTCGACGAGCGGGACGTCGACGGGCCGCCGTACCCCAAGATCGCCTACGAGGTCGCTCAAGCAGACTCGCAAACCATTGAACCGAGGCTTCACTTCTGGATTCCGTCGCCTATCGTTCCCGAAGCGTCTTTGCCGGCTTCTCTCGCCTCGAGCGCCTCCCCCGAGCAAAGCCCGGATCTCGGCCACGAAGCGCTGGCTGCACTCCACAACCGCGATTCTCTGCTGTGCGATGAGCAGTCTGCTTCAGCTGGTGAAAGCCAGTTAAAGGACGAGCGAGCGACGTCCGCCGATGTTGCCAGGCTGGAGTTTACGGGTTCAGAGCTGCTCATAAGCCGACTCGGCGCCCATGACAAGATGTGAGTCTCACTTGCAGACATGCTCTTGTAGACCTCATCGCGTTTTTCAGTATCGACGGCGCCCAGCAAGTGATCATTCCCCTTGTTCACGAAGCTGCCTTCTACACTCTGCTCTCCTCCACCCTCTCCTCCATGGCAACACACATGCAGAGCGTGCGCGTCGACTTCCTCGCGACCCTCGAGACCCTCGGGGACGTCATCTCTCACGCGTCCCGTCCCATGTCCGCGACACCCGCGTTCATCCCGCGCTCGCCGGAGACTGACCCTGCCGAGCTGCGCTCCCCAACATTCGACCTAATGCCGCGACGCCCCAAGTCCGACCTGTACGCCTGGCGCGCGATTTTCGCTTTGTACGCGGAGACCGAGGTCTTTGAGAGCATGCGAGAGCAGGAGCGCGGCGAGCGCACGGTCAAGGACGCCGAGTCGCGACTCAAGACGTTTACAGACGGCGTCAAGAGCCGTCTTCGGCGCAGACTCAGGCAGAAGGAGAGCCGTGAGGCCCTCGACACCTTCCTCCGGCTGAACATCCTGCTTCTTGATCTGAAGAAGGTTTGTACTCACTGCATATCCCTACAGACGATGCGACTGACAACGCTCAGTTTGAATATGCGAATGCAGAGGCAATGCGCAAGATCCTCAAGAAACACGCAAAGCGCACAGCCCTACCGCCGCCATTGCTCGACGTCGCCGCGTCCCCGCAGATCCCGGCAACACTTCCTGCACCGCTCGTCATTCCCGGTGCGATCGCCGCGCTGCAGCACACGCTCGTGCAAGCCGTCAACGAGACTCTTCTTCCCATTATCCCGCAGGTGGACGACTATGCGTGCCTGATCTGCACGAGCATCGCCTTTATGCCGATCCGGCTTGTCTGCGGACATCTATTCTGCGTCAGGTACACACTCCCTCCGCCTATTCTACGCTCTCTCATCCCCGTCATTGCAGATGTTTGGTCAAGATGCAGAAGCGCGGTAAGGGAAACTGCCCGATGTGTCGTGCGCAAACGGTCCTGCAAGCCGATCGCAGTAAGCGCAACTTTTCATACAAGATGTCGTTTTCTGACGGATATTGTAGCAAATGTTGACTGGGCTCTGCTGAATTTCCTGCTTGACTGGTTCCCAGAAGAGACAAGAGAAAAGACGCAGAGCAACGAACGCGAGGCGGCGAGGGAGCGTCTCACCGAGATGGGGTTCAACCCGTCTAGGAACGATGGCCCAGGGTGTATCATTTGTTAGGGGCTTGCATATTGTTTAGTGCGGGCATCGAGGCGTCGCGAGTAGCTTATGGTCTATCTTATTTCTCCCATATATTCCGATTATAGCACGGCAGTACATTATACCATGGCTACACATATCACACTGTAGCCTACACGAACAATGCTGCATGTTTTTGTACTACTGGTGAATGCACTCCCAGTCCAGTTGAGGATCCGTTGTGTGCCAAGGCCACAACGGGTGGCACAAGGCTATGACTCCAGGGCCTTCACCTTCTCCATGAGGACCTTCCAGCCCTTGACCGTCTCCGCCCCCTGGCTCCCCTCCGCAAAGCCCTTAAACCACCCGCGAAGCACCTTCTTCTCCGCCTCGCTCCCCTCCGCCTTCACCCGCTGCAGCAGCTCCGCCACGACGAACGCGCCCCCGCCGCGCGCCATTTCGAGCGTGCGCTCCTTCCCTACGGTCCGCACAAACGCGCTCGCAAACTCGGGAGCCGAGAATCGCGGCGCAGGCTCGACGGCATGCGCGGTGTGCGAAAAGTGCCCGCCCTGGAGCAGAGTCTTGTACATCCGCGACGTGTGCGGGAGGTCAATTGGATGCGGGGGCGTATCCTCAGCGGACGGGTACGGCGCCGCAAGCGGCACCAGCAGCGCCTCCATCACCTTGGTTTTTTCTGGCTTACGCATCAGCGAACCCTCCACGAAAGTGGCAACCTGGTCTTGGCACTTACCGCCTTCAGCTTCAAGGATAATCTCAATCACCAGCAGACTCCCACCAGTCTCACGGCTGACCTCTGCGGCAGAACGCTCCAACCAGCTCAACAGATCGGCGCTCACCGCTGCGCGCACCTCTGCTGCGCGCGCTTCGGCAGATTTTTTGCTTGTGTGCTCGCGGATTGCATCGGTCTCGGCGAGGCTTGCAATGATTGCTGGCGTGTAGTGCCGTCGTGATCGCTGAATGAGTGGGTAGAGTAGCGTACGGCGGCCTGCAGCAGAGGTGTGCAGTTTGGTGGCATGCGCAGTGATAGAAGGGAGTAGCGACTTTGCGAGGAGTTTTGTATCGCTAAAGCAAAGATTACTCCAGGAGAAGAAAGCAGACGTAAGGGAGAGGACACACTCGATTACGTCGATGGCGGTGAAGAGGACAAGCTGAGCTTCGTCATCGACTGCCATTGTTTCAATGTATGGCTTAAGTACTTTGATGATTTGTTTTCGGTCCTGTGGAACAAAGTTTGACGGATATACATACAAAGCAGATGGCGCTACAACATACCTTCGCAGTCCCCTGAGCAAGAAACTCCCGGACAACGCGACTGCCGTCTTTTGTATGCACCATCTCGGCGAGAAGATCTTGACAGCTGTTCACGGTATAAATCACAGATAACATAATCAGAGGAGAGACAGCGCACCTCTCTAAAATCTCCCGACGGAGCTTTTCCCGCTCAGCCTCATCCTCTGTCTCATTCACCTCCATGAGATACTCCAATAACGCCCGATGCACGATAGCATGGCGCACAGAGCCTTTATCGGGGTTGTTGAAACTGCAGGGAATAAGTTTGCATGAGACTCACTCACCTCGTACTCACAGGACGAAAGGAAACAACGCACATGTTGACCAGAGTCTCCTTCAGCGAGCTGAGCACACGTTTTCTCCGCTCAACATCGGCACCCTCTAGAACTCCACGAAGCCCGCGCCTGGCCCGCTCCTTATCCTCATCACTGCCAGTCGTGACCGAAAACAATGCTGTCTCCCGGCCATAAAAAGCGCGCATGAGGATCGCGCGCTCGTAGGCGTTCGCATACAGCTCATATGTATCAGCAATCGCGCGGGAAGCCTCGCGGTGAAGTAGCAGTCGGAGGACGTGCGGCTGGAATTCAAGAATGATCGATAGTCGGTGTGCTGGGCACAGACGCACAAGCTTCGTCACTAAGAACTGATCCAATCCCGTCAGAAAAACCACTAGTCAAGACAATAGTGACGCACTTTTGAATACTTGTTCTCCGCAAGCTCCTTATACCGTCCCTTGAGTTCCGCTGCGACCTGGTCGCGCTGCGCCTGCGAGCCGTGCTTGACGACCGTCTGCACTATACGACTGGCATCATGTTTGAACACGATATCCTGCACCTTTCCGCGGATGACGTCCATAAGAGCAGCGACGTGCTTCTCGCGCTCGCCCTTGGATATATTTTTCTGGCGAGCGAGAGCCCACGAAGCCTTGGCATCGACAAGGAGCGCCGAGTGCGGTTTCGCAGCACGGCGTTGATCGTGAAGAGCGCGTTGCGCCTTGTGAGACTCTCTGGCAGCTGTCCGTGTGATGAGCAGGCGGAAGGGCAGCGGACGCGAGAGAGCGCACCGTTCGGGTCCTTCGGCGGCTTGGAATCCGTGTCCATGGCTTCGTCGCCGAGCCCCCCACCATCCACTTCCCCAGAGAAGTCTCCCTCATCGTCCTCCTCGTCGTCTGACCCCTCCGATTCGCTCTGAGGCACCGGGACCACTGGTCGAGCCCGCTTCTTGGCCGGTGGATCTGGCCGGCTTTTTGCTCGTTTCTCGAGGTGCGGTTTCTTCGCCGCCGGGCCTTCCAGCGCAGACGCTGTGCGCTTTTTGGAAGCCTTGGAGTCTGCCATGGCCGTGAAGGAGAAACAAAACCAACAAATGTCGCGGTGCAGAGCAGAAAATGAAGAGTCACGTGGCTTTCGCTGCAAGAGGGACGCGCGCCGCCTGCGCGACCTTTGCAAGCTCTTCGTCCTGCTCTCCATCCTCCAAAATGTCGCTAGGTGGTCAAACCCCCGTTTTTGTCATGAGTGAGTGTCCGTGAGACATCTGCTCACCGCAGCTGAATTCTTCTGAACTACAGACACTGCGCCCGAGAGGCAGTCCGGGCGGAAAGCGCAGATTTCTAACATAACGGCCGCAAAGGTCAGTCTTCTCAACGTCCTCGAGAGGTCCATGTTGCGACTTGCTTCTAGACAGTGGCAGATGTCATCCGAACATGTCTTGGCCCAAAATCCATGCTGAAGATGATCCTCGATCCCATGGGCGGCATCCTGTAAGCGTGTTTTTCTCGATCTTCGGAGAACCCATCTCATTTTCTCAGACTAACAAACGACGGGAACGCGATCCTGCGCGAAATTGACGTTGCCCACCCTGCCGCCAAAAACATGATCGAGCTCAGCCGGACACAAGACGAGGAGTGCGGGGACGGCACGACGAGCGTCATCGTTTTAGGTGCGCGGCGTCGCCAGTCTCGACATCCCTTCACTGACCCCAGCAGCCGGAGAGATCCTCGCCCAATCCCTCATCCAAATCGAGCGGGACATCCACCCCGTGGTGATCATCTCCGCCTACAACAAAGCCCTGCAAGCCGCGCTCGAGATCGTCTCGCGCATCTCCGTCCCGATCGACACGAACGACGACGCGCAGATGCTCGCGCTGATCAAGACGTCCATCGGGACGAAGTTCGTCATCCGGTGGTCGGACCTCATGTGCAAGCTCGCGCTCGACGCGGTGCGCATCGTGGCGGCGGACGACGCGGGCGTGCGCACGGTCGACATCAAGCGCTACGCGCGCGTCGAGAAGGTGCCGGGCGGGGAGATCGAGGACTCGCGCGTGCTGAGCGGCGTCATGCTGAACAAGGACGTGACGCACCCGCAGATGCGCCGGCGGATCCACAACCCGCGCATCGTGCTGCTCGACTGCCCGCTCGAGTACAAGAAGGGCGAGAGCCAGACGAACATCGAAATCTCGAAGGAGACGGACTACGCGCGGATCAACCAGATCGAGGAGGAGCAGATCAAGGCGCTCGTGGACCGCATCATGGAGTTCAAGCCCGACCTCGTCATCACCGAGAAGGGCGTGTCCGGTACGCGCGCTTCCGCTGGACGAGTGCGCGCGCAAGCTAACCGCAGTTCCAGACTACGCACAATACTTCCTCGCCAAGGCGGGCATCTCCGCGCTCCGCCGCGTCCGCAAGTCCGACAACAACCGCATCGCGCGGGCGGTCGGCGGCACGATCGTCAACCGCGTCGAGGACCTGCGCGAATCGGACATCGGCACTCAATGCGGGCTCTTCAACATCGAGAAGATCGGCGACGAGTACTTCACGTTCCTGACGGAGTGCACGACGCCCAAGGCGTGCACGATCCTGCTGCGCGGGCCGTCGAAGGATATCCTGAACGAGATCGACCGCAACCTGGCAGACGCGATGTCCGTCGCGCGGAACGTCGTGTTCAACCCGACGCTCGTGCCCGGGGGCGGCGCGACGGAGATGGCCGTGTCGGTGGGGCTGCATGCGCGCGCGCGCAGCGTCACGGGCACCGAGGCGGGGCCGTTCCGCGCGGTTGCGGACGCGATGGAGGTCATCCCGCGCACGCTCGTGCAGAACAGCGGTGGGAACGCCATCCGCGTGCTGACGGAGCTGCGGGTGCGTTCCTTTTGGGTGTTTGGCATATGTAGTGAGGGTCTGACGATGTCCAACAGGCAAAACATGCGAATGGCGAGCACTCGTGGGGCATCAACGGAGACACGGGTAAGATCGTCGATATGAAGACATATGGGTTGTACGAGTCTGCGAGTGTGAAGGTGCGGCGCTTCTCTCACCGGTCGATGGATGCTTGGCACTGACGGCGCACTGCAGATTCAAACATTCAAAACTGCCATTGAGGTGTGTAGTGCGCTCATTTGGAAATGGTTTTGCACTGACATATGCATTGCAGGCCGCGCGAGTTCTTTTGCGGGTAGACGACGTGGTGCAGGCGACGCGGAAGGAGCGTCAGCAAGAGCAAGGCGGCGCGCCTCCAGAGGCCGAGCCGATGGAGGGTTGATGGGTATCAGGGAGGTATATCTGCAGCATTTGTATCTTAGAAGTCTATCCAGCACGAATCGAGCCTGGCTATGTCACGCCCAATGTTGTGTGTTGGGCGCTGGCAGCTCACACGACAGAAAGAAATGACGTCTCCATTGGTCAATAATGGGCGGCCCCGCCTGCGATAGACAACGTGTAGATGCAAAGCTACATATGCGAATTGGCGATCAACGACCGAGGCCGGCGCACAAGGCCTCCCTCCTCAAGCCCTCCAGTATTCCACACCACATAACGCGCGCCAAAGCAAATCAAGAAAGAGACAGACGAAGAGAGGGTATAGAGGCTGTGAATATGAATGTGCATCTAGATTTCGTCGCACCACGGGAGCTGGTCGCCGTCGGTGGGGGAGGCGGGGTACGCCGTGGCGGGGATGGAGGTGCCGGGGATGATGCCGTTCGCGGGCGCGGCGGGGACCTGGACGGTCTTCGCGGTGCAGATGACCTGTGACACGTCAACACAATGAGCAGAGAAAGCGAGGTAAGGGCGGTGGGCGCACCTCGCCGATGTAGAGGTTGTCGCAGGCACTGTCGAGCTGAGGGTTGTTGAGGTAGAGGACGGTGGAGTTGAGGCCGTGGCTGGAGGTGAGGTCCTCGCAGGTGTCGTCGGGCTGGACGACGTAGGTGTCGGCGCAGTCCTCGTTGGCGTAGCCGAGGCAGAGGCTGCTGCCGGGGACGAGGTTGCTGCAGTCGCTGTTGATCGAGGGGTTGACTACAGCGAGCTGGTAGCTGATCGCGAAAAAAGGAATGAATAAATGAAAATCCTGGCAGGGGTACATGGGACCTACGTGGAGACATTGTTGGCAGCGGAGATTTCGTCACAGATATCACCCTCCTTGACGGTGTAAGAGCGGGTGCACGTAGCAGCAATAGCGACTGTTATTTGTGCGCCAGGAAACCGTCAGCGACTTTCTGGATGGAAAAAGTGACGAAGAACACACGCTGTGCAAGGACGGGAAGCGCGACGATGGCGGCGACGACAGAGCGGGCAAACATGATGATGGATTTGAGTGAAAAGGTCAGAAATGAGAGTGTGTTGGAGAAAGAACGGCGAGCCCGGAGTCGTCGACGACGGAGTGGAGGGGGGAAAGAAAAGGTGATGAGGGGATGGCGAGGGCGGGTTGTTATACGGTTCGGCAGCACGTGTGCCAAGGCGGCGTCAACGTCCCGTCCGTCGTCTTGGCGACTCGGCCGTTTCAACGCCTGCCCTGATATCTTCTGCACAATGTTCGTGTCTTGTTCGTTGCACACACCGCTCCATCTTGCATGCTGCTCAGTATGTACCGCACGGATCGCCCGAAGTCGCCCACCTCGAGCCATCGCTCTACCAGCTTCGTCTCGCTAAGCTGCTTGGCGGAGTCTTGGAATGGCAGACACCCACCTTACTTGCGGCACTCGACTCATCTCAGGCCCAGACACACCGCTGAATGATCAGAACGGCGTTGTGAGTACATAATTGTGTGTTCTTGAGATGGATTGGTCGCGTTTGAA
Organism: Artomyces pyxidatus; assembly: GCA_022160305.1. NCBI lineage: Eukaryota > Fungi > Basidiomycota > Agaricomycetes > Russulales > Auriscalpiaceae > Artomyces > Artomyces pyxidatus. The sequence continues at coordinate 35,849 of MU277270.1, read as the reverse complement.
GGACACCGACGACCCGACTTGTCGTCTAGCAAGACTTTGTGGCGTTCAAGGCTCGCTAAGGTTAGGGTTCCTCAGCGCGAGGAAGAGGCTTAGAAAAGGCTGTTTCTCGCTTTACGCTTGCTTTACCCTCTTCGACACGTCTGTCGGGCCCCAGCGCACTTGCTTACTTCTTACCGTGACCTTTCTTGCATTCAGATCCTGCCGATGATCCCAGTGCCTCCGGATGCGCCTTTGGTGGACCGTATGCTGCATTAAACGCGCATCCGACGCTACGGTACAATCTCAGACACCCTCGAATAGCGTTTCTTCCCTTGCTTACATCCCTTCGTCTCAGATGCTTACAGTCGATAACTTATGCTGTACGTGAAGAATCCGAGAGCGGTCACCAGGTATTTCTTTCAGTTTCAGACATATTAGAACTGTTTAGCTTTAGTCCCAGCTAACATACGGTCTCATGTCCCTAACTCTCCGCCATCCCGTGCTTCTGACGAGCAAGCGCAAGACGGCCGTTGCTCTCCGTGTGAGTACGGCCTGCCTCTCCCTCACTTTCTGTAGACCTTCGGCGCAGATCTTGGCCTGGGTTACTGAGTCCATACAGCTCTCTGCGACCCGCATATAGGCACCTTTGGAAGGGAGAGCTCAATACTGCAGCCGTACTGCTTTCCCTTCATCTTATTATATTGACCCTTTTCAAGCATCCATCTCGCGAATGGACGACGGTGATTTCCATCCAGAACACCCGGTGAGCGACGTTGAGCGAATCTTGCTGGGACATGTGCTTCCCTGGTGCGGTCACGTGCCGTATACGCGTTATGCGACGCGACGCGACTTTGTTGATTTGCAATGCATGAGCTAATCCCATATAGAGCTGGCGGGATCCCGCCAGCGTTTCCTCAGAGAACCTTGCACAACGATCTTCGAGATACAATGCGCAACACGCTCTCAACGACTTCCCCCGGGCCCCACACCCACCACCCCACCTGTTTCATACCCGCCATCTCTGGAGCGCGGCGTCACCTCGACGCCGCCGCCAGCGTCTGCACTCCATCTCAGCCATACGGGATGACAGTCAGCGCTGCCCAGGATCACGGATCCCTCATCACATCTTTTAACGGGCTGTCCTACAAGTCCTACGACGAATGCCTCAGACGAACCGACCTCTCCACCGTCATCACCGCCCGCCTCACCGCGCACGGCCAGGGATCGGAAGACTTTGAGGACGACCTCGCGACCGGCCAGAAGCGTCGTCGCACGATCAACCCCTACCCCGCCATGTCCGACACCGACGGCGAGCTTGAAGTCCCGACGCCAGTCAAGCGGCGTATCGTCAAGCTCACGCTTCGGCGGGGAAGGAGGACCAGTGTAGAGGAACGTCGATTGGAGATGGACAGGAGGCGCAGAGTCACGCGGTATCCAGCTCAGGTGTGTAAAGTCTCGCTGTTTCGTCTGGCGGGATGCGCTGACATCGTCGCGAGAAGGATTACTGCGAACTCGACTCGATGGCGATTGATTCGCCAGCGCCGATTCCTGTCCCAGTCTCCATGGACCTTGACGACGTGCGTCCAACTCAGAGTATTCACCTGCTCGCACTAATCATCTTTTCAACATACAGAGCTCGTCAAGCAGCGTCCCTACAAAGTCAGAATTGGATAGCGAGATGGATATCGATCAGGTGCGGTTGTCATTCTTTTCCATTGAGACGCCTTGTTTTTGACGCCATCTTTGAATAGACGTCCAGCCGCAAGACGAGACGAGAAAGAAGGAAGGAGATCCGCGAGGCACATGAAAGGAGCGGTCGCACGTTCAAGAAACCCAAGAAATCGAACGTCACCGACCGCCGCCCGACCTCGACGGAATCTTGTTCTATCCCCTACTCGAACGTCTGGGATATGTCCAACCCTCCGCCAGCCTCCTTCCCCGACTACTGCGGCCTGCGCTCTACGGCCCGCTATCGTCTCAAGGCTCGCGCGGATGGACCTTCAATCAATTTGGACAATCCTCCTGACGATATCGTCTCATCTGCCTCGCCTTCACCCTCTCCAGTCCTGGCTCCAGTTGGCACTGCTTCTCGTGTCGAAGATCCCTTCGAGGCCCTGATTCAAGGCCTCTGCTTTGTTCAGCTCGACGGGGCCTTCGACTTCATCACTCAACCCGACTCGGTCTCTGGTTGCAACTCCCCAGCGCCGACTCCCCAGTCTTACGCTTTGGCCGACCCGAAGATCCGTTCACCTTGTCTGGTCGCTTCTCCAGACAGTCCCACACCGGCACCTGCTGCAGCTCCTCAGCCGCCTCAAGTCCCATTCAGCCTTGACGTGATCCTAGCGCTCGTGGACCACGCCATCGCAGAAGTTGCCGAGGATCGAGGGCTGGTGTACGACAGCCTCGCCGAAGCCGCTCTTCAGACACCGCTTCCAAGCTCAGACTCGCTCTTTGGACCTGAGCTGCCGGAACCGCCGCCGGAACCTGCAGCCTTGTCGACCACTCCGCCGCCGCCGGCATCTCCTGTAGCTAGAGCTTCTACGCCGCCGGAGCTTCTTCGCACGCCTGTGTGGACAACGCCGCCTCCGTGTACGAGTGCAGAATGGCTCTGTTCTACGCCTCTGCAGTGCACCGCAACGCCGCCACTAGCTGACGAGAGCACTTTGCCTACCACGACACCTCCCTGGCCGCCTCCGTTGCCTACGCCTCCCGCAGCAGGAGCCATGGCCTGGTGTCCGGAGACTCCCATTCTCGGCAGCCCGATTGAGCTCGGCAATGTCCTGTCATCGACACCCTGGGACCGCTCAGACGACCTGTTCACTCGTCGTCTCTTTGCTCAGCCCAATATGGACGCCAGCCCGGTCGTCCAGCAAGGCTCGTCAGGCTTGTTCTCCAGCACCTCCAGCCCTATGAAGATCAGTCCGGTCATCATGCAACAAGACTTCCTCGGCGAAGACAGCCCCTTGTCTTTTGCCTCACCTATGGTGGTCTTCGACGATGCTGACGACAACTCCATGGACGTGTCTCCTGGGTTTGCCAGCGGCTTCTCGGTCGTGAACGCGGTTCTAAACTGTGTTACGAAGGGGCTCACCTTCCTCCGGCTGTCTTTGAGACGACCAACTCAACTCATCATAGTTCTTTTACGGGCGTGGGGCCCACCTTTCCTCTATTTGTCTTTTACTTACACGCTGTCCGGTTTCCTGGTTTCCTTTCTTTGCTTACTATTTCGGTTCTGTGCGTTCTGCAGGCGCTCGCCACCCCGTTGATCGGGGCGGCACCACTGGCATTTGCGGGCCTCGCGCTCCTCCGTGGCAGACGGCATCGGAAGGCATCACGGGTTCTAACGCACCTTCGGAGTTGGCACCAGGAAGCTTGGACACGACACCAGCGCAGCACGGTGACACCGCACTAGAAAGGTCAGCACAGGCAGAGGTTGTCGGATTGACACGCTCCTGGACACCACAGGCTTCGGGGAGCGAGGTGACGGGCAACTGCGTCCAAAGGCGGCACGGCACGGTACGGCGCCTCGGCGGCGACATGGTGGCGATGAGGCTTAACTCTCCGTACTCGATGGGATCCACCTGGGCGACGGGATTCTCGGACGACCACGATCGAGCCAGCAAGCCCAGTTCTTGTGCGTGACTTTCCATCTTCGCGTCTCTCAATCTGGTTCTGATCGCGTTTGAGGAGACGTGCGGCGGGGAGTCCCGTCGCATGCCTCGGGCCGTTGGCGTTCGCCTCCGTGCTCTTTTTACAGCCCTACCCACGGTCGTCCTGAGCGGTTGAGATGTAAACCACGTTTATTTGGCCTTCTTCGAGAGTTGAGCTAGTGAGTCGCCTTCTCTGCTTTCTCAATTCTATTGCTTACCGGCCACTTCAGAAATAGTAATAATCCATCACGAAAGCCCCTGTCCCCCGTGAGCGACCGGCCGGCGTGTTCGCCTTGCAGTTGTCCTTCAGGAAGTCACCCGTCTCTGAAGCCGTCCATGAGTCGTGTCTTTTCGACGCCAAGGTAATCTCTCCTGTGTTGACCTCTCTAGTACCCCGGGCCCATCCGGGGGGTGTTCTCCGTGTTTCACGATGTGCTGGCTTGCACGCCATACCGTCGTCGTGTTCCAAGTTTCCAGGTTCCGAAGGCGTCGGCTCCTCCCCGCCGACCCGCGTTCGACATCCCGACAGTCACCCGCCCTTCCTCCTTCCCCGTCCATCGTATCCGACTTACACGCCATTACTGACGTCCACTCGTCTCGCCTCCCGCCACCTTCATTGATTCCCGCCGCATCTCTCCACATCTCCCCCCTCCATCCTACCCTCCACAAACTACTGCCGAGGATTCCGCCAGGATCCCACGGCAACATCGCTAAGCCCTGCCTCCATAGTAAGTTTTCAGTGCTTCTCACATCGCTTATATGCTGATTCTCGTTGTCAGATCTATCGCACATTTTATATACTACGTAGACCCACCTATCCCTGTACCGCGCTGCATGTATCGCGCGCCGGTTTTCGTGTCTCGATTTGTGCTTGATTTCTTTTACGTACTCTTTTTCTTTTAAGCATTTCCCGCCTGCCCCACCTGCGTCACGTACACCATAGTTGATGCACTCTTTATTTATTCACCTGCAATAAAATTCGATGAACCTGAAAAAGCGACACTCATCTTAGATGAAGCTGTCGGACACGTCGCGTGATGAATTCGGGGAATACGTAGACATCATTCGTGCCAGAGGGGTGCCCCCTTTCTTTGATCTTGTTTGGCTGTTGCGAGCACGGAGCTACTAGTACTTCCAGCTTCAGCTCTTCACCGTTTTGTGCACTACCCTGACCTTTCAAACGACTCCGTACGCCTATTTTCTCCTGATGGTTTCTTCAGACGGAACCTTACAATGTCCGTCTTCATTGGACAGCTTTGCTA
>MU277270.1:0-30670 GCA_022160305.1 Artomyces pyxidatus | reverse complement strand
TAGGCCATCTCATCGTCCCAGACGAGCACCTCGAAGCTGCCGCTGACGCCGTCGTACGCCTCCCACTGCAATATCGTCGACCAAAGTCTCTACCCGGAGAATATGGTCCGCATTTTTCTCAATCCGTCGTGCTCAAACGTCCCCGGGTGGAGAACGAGAAAGTTGCCTTGCCGCGCTTCCTATACATTCATCCGCAGACATTTTACCACATGGATATCCGCGATCACAGTCGCTCGTTCACGCGGTCTCCACCGCTCTCGACAGCCTTCGGCGCGCTGCGCTTCCCGACCCTCACGGCAATCATGGACGGTATCATCGACGTCGACCTCGACTTTCCTACCGGCGATGATTGAACCTCGCCGAAGATGATCAGACTGCACATCGAGCTTCTCATCGATATTTTTGACCAAGTCCTCCCCCAAGGACGGACGTAAGTTCAAGCGGGCGACGGCGCCGCTAAGTCCGCCTCATGCCGCTTTCGTGGCGAGTCTGAAAAAGGAGAATCAGCGCTATTACGAGTTACTCTCGCTCAGGTTTCTTGTTCGTGACTCGATGGATGAGGTGCAGAAACGCGGAGAACATCTTGAACCGATAGGGTGAGTGCAGCATGAGCGCCATTCAATTTCGATCCCTGACCTTTAGCAAATGCATAGCCGCAATGGGGAGACAAGACCGTCTGTCTTCCAGGAGAATCACGATGGGTCGAAGGAGTGAAGGCGAGGTCCTCAGCTGGCCTCAATTGCGCCGCCAGACCCATCATCGCTCAGGCCGAAGCTTCGGAGGGAATTTCCCACCGAAAGTCGTCGCAGAAGTTCTGAAATGTCCGGCCGGTCCGCTGCGCTCAGGTCCAGGGCTTTTGAGGCATCGCACGGGTTTCTTATGCGCGCGAGGATGTATTCCTCCCTGTTCGTCCTTGTGCGGAGGCTGCCGGGTTTGTAAAGTAAGATCAGCAGTACAAAATGCATCGTCGCAGATCCGCAAAGACCTCTCCTCATGGAAATACGTACTAGTGAGTCGCCTTCCTCCATCTTCTTGACCATGTTGTATATCGCTTTCGAGCGCGTGTATTCCGAGGCCCCGCAAGTAGACCTGCTGTAGCAGCATGGGCCTGTATCTATTGAGAAGAAAATGACAGGACATATAGCCACACATATCCGTAGTGAGCTCTCCGCGACTGATTCATGAATCACTTTGTCAAATCAGAAAGGGCAGGTGCACCGTTGGCACGCACGCCCTTGCCCGTTCGCTTCGGCAGGAGCGTCACCGTCCTGTGCTCTTCGATCTCCTTGCCATGCTCCCCAAAGTATCTCTGTGACGCGAAGTTCCATTCGGCGTTCGCGCGCACCCAACCGACGACGCCCCGGAGGTACGTCGTCGCGTCCTCGCGGATATCCTCCCTCCAGACGGGCAGCGTGGCCCACGTCGCAATGATATCTGCCGCGACCTGTACCCGCTTGGCTTCCAGCCATGCGTAAGCACCCCGGACATCGACCTGCAGCTCCGCCATGACCACTGTGATGATGTTGTGGAAGTCTTCACCGGTCGCCTGTTCTTTGTTATACGAGGCGAGATCCTGTCGTCGAAAAAGTCAGTCCAGGTCGATTCTTTGCGCAGACAGGAAAGTACACAGACATTGTCCAGCCAAATTGCATCGGCGACAAGCTTTGACAATTTCACCACCACCGGGTGAGAGAAGACCTCGTCGGGTAGATTAATGCCAAATTGCAGAGGAACCAAGGCAGGCTCGACGCCAGCTGTGTATGGCCGGAGCCTGAGAAACTCTTCGATGGAGCGGATGGCAAGGGTGTCACGATCGATGCATTCCGTGGCCATGGCGTCCGTGTAGAGCCTGAAGGAATCGATGAGTCGCTCTCGCGCGATCGGGGTAACAGTCTGCATGGCGCGTTCCGAGAACCTGCAAAGCCGAACGTTAGCTTTCACGACCGCGTGAAATAAGATAATCGACGCACTGCCGAACAATCTCTCCCAAGGGAAACTCTCCAGCTGGCCGGGATATGTAGGGGTTTTCCAAGGCATTTACGATCGTGGCTGCATTCGCTCGCGCCTGGTTGCCTGGGCACCGATCCATGAACTCGTCGATGGTGAACAATAACATCATGTAGTCGCACGCCATGCCGAACCTCTCTATATCATCGGGTGAATCGTCTGCAGAAATCACGCGGGCAGAGACCAAGCAACGCACCTTTGTCCAGGTGCGGGTAACACATCGCCGCCAACAAGCCTGTCCGTAATCCATATAGCATCGATTAATATATTTGATACCACAGAACAAGTTCGCGGCGTACAAAAATCGGCACGTTCCATTGTATCTTGCGATTCTGGCCCAAACACATTCAAGCTGCGAACCCACTTTTCGCTCTGGGGTTTCACTTCATCGAGATACGGATTCGAAGGGACGCGTGGCCACGGCCAGCCAGCAAGGGTGTCGGGAAGTCGAATTTGAACTTGGGTCATTGTTGGAGGTTCCGCCTGTGTGGAGACACGAGAGGCCTTAAGTCGTTGCTTTTCAATGTTTTCTATGTCAGACATGTTTCAGAATGACGTGAACTATTTAATATGACGAACCCATCATTCTCGTCCACATTGATTCCATTCAGCCCGAGGATTAGCAGGGAGATTTGTTTGACAAGGAGCATGCCTCGGCAGATACACGTCCTCTGAACTGGCATGGGCTACTTGCCTCTGCGAATTGTGCTCCGGAAATGACGGAAAGACTGATCATATGAAACGTCAGAACCGATACATGCAGAGGCCGCGAAAGTCTCAGAGTCGATGTCAGATTCGTCGAAGGCGGAGATCCAGGGGAGCAGACGGTGGGTGACGTCGCGTACATCATATCGCCTGCCTTGGAGGATAGTGGCTCAGCTAGGATCACCAGGTGTGCTGAGATGGAGTTCAAGATAAGTGTTATTGCACGATGAGAATCATGTGAACTCAGCAAGGGATGGTGTGGAAGCAGTGTGCATCCTCTCAGCTCTGCGGCACTTCACCGTGATTCCTAATTTCCTCCAAGTTGCCTCTTGGAGTGCTGCGACGTCTTCTCCAGAACCCCGCTTCAGATGCCAAGTATACCTCTTTTGAGGTAATCTGTCACAGGCTGAATCTCCGTCAACGCCGGAGACATGGACATGGAACGACGGTGGAACGGAAGATGAAACTTGACTCCGTGCGGCGCCACGAAGTCTCCGAGCATGGGAATAACCTGCCTTTTACGGACATAGCCTGCTCGCCTCTCCACTATCAATACTTGGTCGTTTGTAGCAAGTAACTACCAGTCGTACTTAGATACGGACGATCGAATGTCATCGTTATCCTTATATTCAGGTCTGCCTGTGGGAGACTAGTCGAATTAGAAATACCTTCACACTCTGCATGCATGCTCGCAGCACTGTCCCGGGGACGACGAACCTTCGGCACTCGTGTGTTAAGGACCACGGAGCCCCAATCATCTCTCCGAGTATGTGCGTTTGGTATTTTTGTCCTCGCTCCGTCGCCACTCTGGTTTCTGCCTGCGTCCGCGTAGTAACACGTACTCGGGTTTATTGTTTTCGCGGCTCGCACGCGCGGCGGGTGGGATGCTGTTGGTTGGCCGAGAGATTCTATATATATATATCAAGCGCTATCGCCCTGCTCAATTCTATCGCACAACTCAATACCAAATCATCGCGAAACAAAAATACATATCCGGCTCTGACAGTAGGCCGATCGGCACATCACTCCGTCAAATCAGCAAGGGTATCCGCACCGTCCGCGCACGGGGCTTTTACCCTCGTCTTCGGCAGGAGCGTCACCATGCGGTGCTTCTGGATCTCCAGCCCGTGCTGCCCAAAATAGCGCTGCGACTCGAAGTGCCACGTGTTGTTCGAGCGCACCCACCCGACAATGCCCTGCACGTACGTCTGGGCATCTTCGCGGATGTCCTCGGGCCACTCGGGTAGCGTGTCCCACGCTTCGATGACGTCCGCAGTGATCTGCTCGCGCCGCTTCTGCAGCCAGGCGAGCGCGCCGTGCAGATCGATTTTGAGCTCGTTCATGACCACCGTGATGATGTTGTGGAAGTCCTCGCCCGTCGCTTGCTCTCGATTGTACGAAAAAAGATCCTGCACCAGAAGAAGTCAGTTTAGGACGAATTATGTGCAGAGAGACCGGTACCGACATTGTCCAGGAAAACCGCGTCGACGACGAGCTGGGCCAGCTTCAGCACCGTCGGGTGAGAAACGACTTCGTCTGGCAGGCCCTCCATGCCAAACTGTATAGCCACCAAAGACGGCTCCATGCCGATCGTGTAGCGCCGTATCCTAAAATAGTCCTCGATGTTGCGGATACAGGAGTTGTCCCGGTCGAGCCCTTCCGTCGCGACGGCATCCGTGTAGTTTTTAAAGTCCTTGAGGAATCGCTCCTGCACTAGGATGTTCATAGTCCGTATACCGTGCTCCCAGAACCTGAAAAGCGGTTTGTCAGCTCTCAGTAACGAAAACAATAGACATGCGAACGCACTGTCTGGCGATCTCGCCCAAGACACACTCGCCTGACGGTCGTGGCTTGTGGGGGTTGTGCAGGGCGTCCATGATCATGTCGGCATACGCGCGGGCCTGCGTGGAGTGGCTCCGGTCCGCGAACTCGTCGAAGAAGAAAAAGAGCATCATCAAGTCGCACGTCGTACGAAGGCCCTCTACGCGTCAAATAAAGTGTCAGGATCGGCGGCGATTGCAAGGCCAACCAACGCACCTTTGTCCAAGTGCGGGTAAGATAGGGACGCCAAGAGGCCTAACAACGTTCAGAAAGGGCCGATCAGTGTATGGCATGCGCGGGCTTACAGAAGTCACATCGATCGAAGGCGTCTTGCGACTTGGGCCCGAGCGCGTTGAAGCTGTGGACCCACTTTTCGCATTCGGCCTTGACTTCGTCGTGATACGGATTGATGACACGCGGCCAAGGCCATCCCGCGAGTGTATCTGGCAGGCGGAATTTAACTTGGGTCAACATCGTTGGGGGTAGTGTCGGAGGTTGTGTCTGTGAAGAATAGGGAGACAGCTTTAGTTGTCTTTCATTTTATACTCTGGCCATTGTCTCGGGAATGGTACAAGACGACTCGAGTCTGTGAGTGCGTCGCTTCTGTTCATCCTGCGGGCCTGGGGGGAGGTGAGACGGAGCACGTTCGACAGCCCTGTCGGTGAGAGTGGACGATTGGATGCGGAATTGCTCAGCTTCATTGTTACCCAAGCGGCGACGCCCAAGTGATGGCTCTACTACACGAGCCTGAACAGAATCAGATGGAAGAGCATTATGGTAGATATTCTAGTGGAACACCGCCCACCTTGATTAACTCAGAAAACCGCGTCAGGTTTGACAGCATCGGCGAGTCCTGACGATCTTGCTTCGATACGGAACAAGTCGAACTTCACCCTGCACATGGAACCAGTTTCATGCATGCAATACAGCACCATGCTGTACCTGAGAAAAACAAGAACATCGTCAGGATAAGACACTGATACAGAGCCAATGGGGCCGGCACGCTTGATGTGTTTAAGAGACCTGACCAGTCATGCTGCAGCATTTCGCAGGGCATCACAGGACACTTCAGAGCGTAGACAGATTTCCCCAATATCAAACGCTTCTCGAAATGGATGATTGAAACACCCTCGGCCTACAACCCAGGAGATAAAAAGGACGGCGTCGGAGAACTGATTCATGCAGGGCGATATTCCAGGATGTATTCCAAAGACGAGTCTTCTGTCGGACAAGGAAGACAATGTTCACCCAGGATCCGAAGTATGTGGAAGGGGGGCGCATGATACAGTGTGGGCCTTGATAACGAGGCGGTGAGAGACCAGATGACCCACGGAAGCCATCAACGCCGAGCTAGTTGTCGTGGAATGAAAGCCGGTCAGACAACAGCTTGACTGGGTGTTAGTCGACGGTCTGTCTGATGGACTTCACGCACCTCTCTTCGCGGCTGTCGCATAAGGATCCCGGACACCACGCTGGGTCCGAGTCTCCGAGATCTTGGGATCGTGGGGAAACGCGCAACCCACGAAATCTTTCGCGCAGCCGTACCAGTCGACCATGCCAGGAATGAGAAAGTATCTGCCTCGCTCACCCTGAGGAGACACTGACAAATCCGTCACGATGGGCCGAAGAAGCGCGGTGGTGCAGAGGAGTCGGTAGTTGGTCGGTAAACAGGTTTTGTGGGCGAGTGAAGACAAGACCTGCCCTCAACACATATTACACGTGGACTCAGCGTTGCACTTGCAGGGAAAGACCACCGTGCTCGCTATTAGGCTACTTGTTTGCTAAAGTTCGCAAAAAACATCTCTAGGAACAACGCGTATTGACCTTCCCTGCTCCGCAATCCAGGTTTCGCGGGGACAATCCGAGAAATCGATGGGATAGATCCTGGTAGATCGCCGCATATGTCGTACTGCCCCGCGCACCTGCCATCGCCGTCAAGGTACCCATGGACCGTTCGCTACTTTTCGTGCGCCAGTATTGTTTATTGCCATCTGCAGGTACGGGTGAACGCGGGATTTTCGCCCCTTCCCACGTCGAGACGCGGCTGTTGTTCTCAACTCCGCCCCCTTGCACAGTGTTCCGATTCTCCGCCACTCTCCCTCCAGACCTCTTCCCTTCTCTCGACTGTAGCCCCGGTCAACATCAAAGATTAGTTGCCGCCAGCAGAGTGCGACGTCATCACCTGGTTAGTTTCATACGTCGCTCAGCCCATCCCTTTTTGGCCGCAGCTCGACACCTTTCCTAGATGTTTCTGTACGTCACTGCAGTCAGTACTTGTCAATTTTCCGTATCATTGTCTCATCACCCTCTCTATCTCACCCGCGACATCCACTCGTCTCCGCGGCCAGACCTCTCGCTACTTTCCAGGTTTTGCGCACACTCTCACCTGCAAGCTGCATACCGGCCGCCGTTCGGTACTCGAAGCACCAGCTTCGCCGCAGGCACCTTGACTTCACTGCATGGGATGACGAGTCACGATCATGACTTGACTGTTTGCTCGTCTATGCGAATCCATTTCCGATCAAACATCGACTTGGAGACTATTCTCATCTGATCTGTCAATGCGCCTTTACGCGTTTGCTACACAGCTTATCTCGAAGTACTTAACACCTGAACGTCTACTTGAGACTCGAAGTCCCCGTCGTTCCAAGCCCCTGGTCTATTGTCTCGTAGATTGGCGAGATCCAACTGAACGAAGCCAGATCTCCGCCGATACGGTGTCTCTGGGGTTCAGGCTCGTGTATCTGAGGTACTACGAGCTGACTGCTTGAACCTTCGCAGGCTCAGGATCATCTAGCCGTGCTCCACTTGGAGTGTCTAGGCTGTGGAGAATTAACGGGGTCAAGCAAGTGATATGCGGACATAGACATAGAAGCTCCGGTAAACCCTTGCAATACAGTAGTGCCACGATGGGGATGAAGGCTAGGAGATCTGCGTATACACCGGTGCCAATGTGACTATTCACTTTCCAATCTTCAACCTTCACAGGCTCAGGATCGTCCACAGATATTCTAAACATCCTGTAGCGTATCGACCTCATGAAACCACCTTGGTAGCCAAGTTCGAACCGGCTCGTATGCGATCCCCACACTTGGATAATCCACGCCTCTCCTGCCCTACACCGCTTCCTGACGCAGATTCCTATCACACCGTCTACGGCGTCAATGTTTCTATCTCTTTCGGAATTCCAGCCCGAACACGAAGTAGTATCAGGGCCGTCATTTCTCACAAACGCTACCTTTCGACGACCAGACTTCCTCGGTGAAAGATGCGTATCGGTACGCCTCGTACCCGCTTTGCTTCGTGTTCAATGTATAAGAAGTGTCTTGACGTCCCGTGGCCGGTAACCCGCCACGATGACCGCCATGCTGTCCTCTTGGGCTAACCTGTCTGGAAACCCGATCTCTGTAGTTCTCGCCGTCGGCCTCCTCACATTCTGCATTACTCGTTACCTGAGGAGCCCATGGCGCAAGGTGCCGCCTGGTCCACAGGGACTCCCCCTCGTCGGCAACATTCGAGAACTGGCCAACACGAGATGGCTCACCTCCTTCGCCCCCAGAGATACATACGGTGCGCAGTGCCTGTTCATTTACTGTCGGACAATCCATTAACACGCCCAATGCAGGCGAAATCATGTATCTCCGCGTGCCCGGCACATCCGTTCTCATCCTTAACTCACTCCGGGTTGCAGCGGATTTGATGGATCGACGGGCCACGATATACTCCGACCGCCCGCATCTCATCTTGGCCTCTGAAATCTACACAGGCGGGTTGGAACTAGCCCTCGCGCCCTACGGAGATGTGTAAGCTTGCCAGCCGCGCCCTTTCTCCACACACTTCGCTCATCGTGTACACCCGCAGATGGCGTCGGATGAGGAGAGCTGCGCACGAAGGTCTCAACGCCACTTCCGCGAAGCGCTTCCACCCCGTCCAGACGAAAGAGGCCGTGGTGTTAGTCCAGGACATGCTGGCCGACGGCAACCAATGGGACGCTCACCTTCGCCGCCACTCCGCATCCTTCATCATGTCGGCCGTCTATGACACGCCCACGATCCTTCCCGGAGATGCGTCTGGTTATGAGTCCGTCAAGAAGATCAACGACCATGGAGCCAGAATCGAACTTGCCGTACTCCCTGGCTCCAACTGGGTGCAGATCTTCCCGTGGATGAAGAAGATACCTAGCAGGTACTTCTGATACCTGCAACATCAGCCGCATCACTTGACACTTACTCGTACCTCCCACTAGATTTGCCAAATGGAAGCGACTGGGTGAATACTGGTTCGCTCGCGACTCTGAGATGTTTCACGGCCTCTTGGGGAAAGTCCGAAATGATCTTGTACGTCGCATCCGATTATTTACATCTTCCTTGCTTATATGTCTTGTAGGCGACTGGCACCGACAATATCACTCTTGGCGCGACTTTCCTCAAGCAACAAGGCCGCAGCGGCCTCTCCGATAAGGAGATAGATTGGCTCGCGGGCATCATGTTGTACGTCTGCCCCGATAGACGCGTCTCACAGAGAAACTCACGATATCCTCCATCAGCGTTGCCGGCGCGGACACGACCACCATATCCTTGTCCTGGTGGGTCGTCGCCATGATCGTTCATCCCGACGTGCAGGCTCGCGCACATGCAGAGATCGACGCGGTCGTCGGCCGAGACCGCGTTCCGACGTTTGCCGACATCCCACACCTCCCGTATGTCCGCGCCCTGGTCAAGGAGACGCTGCGCTGGCGCCCGGCGTTCCCCCTCGGCATGCCGCACTCGACGACGGAGGACGACTGGTACGAGGGCATGTTCATCCCGAAGGGCACGATCTGCTTCGCGAACGCCAAGGCGGTCAACCACGACCCCGCGGTCTATGGCGACGACTCGGCGCGCTTCCGCCCGGAGCGCCACCTCGGCGCGGACGGACAGCTCAAGCAGGGCCCGCCGGACACGAAGGACGAGGGGCATGTGGGGTATGGCTTCGGACGCCGGGCGTGTGTCGGCCGGCACCTGGCCAACAACACGATGGCGATCGCGGTGGCGATGATGCTCTGGGCGACGAACATCCGCCCGGCCAAGGACGAGCATGGGAAAGACATACCTGTGGAAGCTGATGAGTTCGTGGATATGGAGTTAGTCCAGTAAGTCCCTGTTAGAACACGTTCGTCGAACACGATCGCTGATAGCATCTTAGACGCCCTGTGCCGTTCAAATGCAACATCGAGCCCCGATTCCCGGAAGCTCTGGATATGCTTGCAGCAGAACGAGAGCGTCATGGATGAAAGTGTCGCAGGCATGCTTGTGGGAAATATTGACAGGAAATACGGGTAGATAATCCTGGAGTTGAGACTTGGCTATGGCAGAGACGTCTTGTATATGCATTCGTTTTGGAAAATTTGACGTTGATTGACGAAAAGATACTAATCTCCCCGATCCGATTTGAGACGGAAGGCGGCATCCGAAAACTGGACAAGGTTGAATCATCACAGGCAACTCTGTCGTTGACAGACTTGTGACAGACCCAAGCAAATGACTTGGAGGTCGTGACTGAAGAGATATCTGCCAGTGTAGCCTACCTCACACGCCTGGTCGACCCCGGGTTCTGATCAGACTCGCCCTCCTCCTGCCGTGACGGTCCGGCACCCCAGAGGAGTGATCTTCGCCCCATCCCGCGTTTCTCTGTCTCATGTTCACTGTGCTGTTGCTGTCTGGTCGCTCTCGTCGCCCGCGCCGCTCCCTCCTACGTTTCCTGGTGTTGCCATGTAGTCTTTCCCTCGTTGACTTGTGGTGGTAGCGTAGCGTACACGTAATCGCCGCATGTATGTAGTACGCTCTGTTCCTCACCCGCGCGGTGTATCATCCTATCCTATCCTTCCTGCTAACACAGCCCTAGGAAAGAGGTTCGCGAGCAGTCGCGAGCCTGCGTCCAGCGACTCCGCGGGCGACCTCGGTACCGGTGATCACTTTGACTTTCGGGTAGTGATTCAATTGGCGCTCTCGGAACTCTGTCCTTACCCCAATCTTACCCGACACTCGCTTCCCCGGCGGCCGGGGCCCGCCCCTGCCATGGGTAACGAGTGGGAGTCTTGCGGTGAACCGACGGTGAACTGATGGCAACTCGCCGTCTACTACGTTTCATCCTCACGCTCAGCACCGCGCTCACTGGCACTCAGTCGATTGAATGGTTCTTTCGGGCATGCAGGGTGAGTGTCCCGATCAACGCTCTCTTATCGTACTGACCTTGTATCCAGAACAGATGCTCTCCTTCATCAAGCGAAGTTGCCGCTGTCAGGCTTTCAACTTTGGCGGACTATTGTATCACCAGTGTGAGTAAAGACGGGATAGCTAGCCACCGGCCTCGCAGGAGTCTTCGAGCCGCATCGACGATTACCGTTCGCTTTCTGGACAAATATTTGCCTGCTCTCTTGCCGTCGCTTCGATTCGGCTCGTTTGGAACGGAGACGGGTCAGACTCGAAGGATGAGGACCAGATGAGTACGCAACAGCGAAAGCGGAGAAGGACGCGATGCATAGCGTGCGTAATCTCTGGATCATAGCTCTGCAAGTGGGGTGGGAAGTACGGGCATGAGGTGATACTCCCAGTTACCGCCGCGGCGCTACTGCTGATGCTGCCGTTCAGTGCGTTCCTCCTTTCTTCTATCGAGTTCGTCTCACACTCATCTGTCCCTTTCCATTCACGCTCAGCCTTCACGTCCAGAATCCCGGTGGAGACTATTCGCGCTTGGGAGATCAACGTCGGATAGAGGATGGCAAATTTCATCAGGGCCATGCATCGCGTTGACTTCTGCGTCCCCTCGACAATGGTCAGAGACTCAGAAATTGGCGTGGCACCCAAGGTGCGGACGCACCGCAATGGATGTCATTGTCCTGCTGACTTTCGACTTCAGGGATGTTACTGATTTGCACCCGATACACCCTCCTTCATTTCAGATCATTCTCAAACACAAACGACTTCCAGAAGTCAGAACTATCCGATGAACTGAATTCGCGTCTGCTGTTCAGTCCAGTTCGTATCGGTTTGCGTCGTGTTTTGTGCATAAGTAGAGGCTCGTATCTTCAGTAGCTGTGTACCCGCCCTCGATCATCCTCATGGCGTCCTCCTGGACTACTGTGTCTGGGAACTTGAACGCTACACCTGTACTTCTTGTCGTCGGCCTCCTCACATTCTGCATTGTCCGCTACCTCCGGAGCCCTTGGCGCAAGCTGCCACCGGGCCCGCGAGGGCTCCCCTTCCTGGGTAATATTCGTGAACTCTCTGACTCGAGATGGCTCACCTCCTCCGCACCGAAAGAGACATACGGTATGTGCACTTGTCGTACACTCCCAAAGTAAACTCACGACTTCCCAATCCAGGCGAGATCATGTATTTAAGTGTGATCGGCCAGCCCATCATGGTCTTGAACTCCCAACGGGTGGCAGCCGACTTGCTTGATAGACGGGCAAGGATCTACTCGTCCCGCCCTCGTCTCATCCTTGCATCGGAAATCTACACAGGGGGCGTCGACATAGCCCTCGCCTATCATAATGATATGTAAGGCTTGTTTCTTCATCTTCTGGTCCTCCGTGCTGATATGTTAGGACAGATGGCGTCGTATGCGGAGAGCCGTGCACGAAGGCCTCAGTGCCTCTGCCGTGAAGCGCTACAATCCCATCCAGGCCAAGGAAGCTGCTATACTAGCCCTGGACTTATTGGCCAACGGCAGCGAGTGGAATACTTCTCTCCGCCGTCACTCCGCGTCCCTCATCATGTCAACGGTCTACGATACTCCCACGATAACGCCCGGAGATCCTGTAGGATACGAGCCGGTGAAAAAGATCAACGACCATGGAGTCAGGATGCAGCGCATACTCATGCCGGGCTCCAGTTGGGTCGAGATCTTCCCCTGGATGAAGAAGATCCCCAGCAGGTATGTCTCCATGTTCTACCCTGATGACTTATCTTGATCACATCCTTGATCAGGTTTGCGAAATGGAAACGGTTGGGAGAGTATTGGTTCGCTCGTGACACGGAATTGTTCCAAGGCCTTCTCGGGAAAGTCAAAAATGATATTGTACGTCTGAGGAATCGATCTTAGCCATCGAGTGTTCACTGCTGACACATCAACTAGTCCCATGGGATCGAAAACGAGACGTTGGGTGCGACTCTACTCAAGCAGCAAGATCGCAGCGAACTTTCTGATTTAGAGATCGCCTGGCTTGGAGGCACGATGTTGTAAGTCTCTTCACGCAAAAACACCCTTCACGGTATTCACCTGTGCAAACCTTGACTAGCGTGGCCGGTGCGGACACGACCTCCATCTCTCTCGGCTGGTGGCTTTTCGCCATGCTCCTCAACCCCGATGCCCAGAAACGCGCCCAAGCCGAGCTCGACGCGGTCGTCGGCCGCGACCGCGTCCCCACGTTCTCCGACCTCCCGCGCCTCCCTTACATCCGCGCAATGGTCAAGGAGACCCTGCGCTGGCGCCCCGCCCTCCCCTTCGCCCTGCCGCATTCCACGACCGAGGACGACTGGTACGAGGGCATGTTCATCCCGAAAGGCACGGTCTGCATCCCGAACATCAAACCATGCAATCTCGATCCAGCGATCTACGGCGACGACGCTGCGCTCTTTGTCCCTGAGCGCCACCTGGACGCTGAGGGCGCGCTCAAGCCCGGGCATGCGGACACGAAGGAAGAGGGACACGTAGCGTATGGATTTGGGCGGAGAATCTGCGTCGGTCGGCATATGGCTAACGACACGATGGCCATTGCAATGGCGACAGCGCTCTGGGCGGCGGAATTCCACCGCGCGAAGGACGAGCATGGGGTCGACTTACCACTCGACCCCGACGACTACGTGGACAATCACGCGATTCAGTGCGTGGCTCTCATAGCGATCTACAGGACAAGTTAGATGCTGACATTTTGTTGTTTAGGCGGCCCGTACCGTTCAAGTGCAACACCGTCCTCCGATTCCCGGAAGCTCTGGACCTGCTTGCAGAGGAGCGGGACCGCCAGGGATAAATGAGGCGCAGGATACCTGCGAATCATAAGGAATGGGACATAGTCATACGGCATTAAGATTTTGTACTAGAGCAGAAGAAATCAAGATGGTTTTTGATCGAAAATCCGTTCAAAGTTGTCGTTGCATGGCCTACATGACACGCCCTCAGTATGAGCCACGGCCCCTTTGCGCCTCTGAGATGAAGCAGAGTTTGATTATTCTAAGCAGTCAGCATCAATACATACAGTCCGGCGAGAGCGTATGGTAAAATTATAACATCCTACTGTGCCTTCTTCTCCTCGGAGACACCGCCATTGGCCTCCTCTGCACGCTTCGCCTCTTCCTCAAGCGCACGGCGTTTCTCGCGCCGTTCGCGGCCACGGGTGACAAGCGCCTTCGGCTCTAGATCCGCAAATAGATGTTTGCAGACCTTCTCGATGATCCAACAGCCCGCGAAGTCGAGGATCATCATGGATGTGAGCTTGAACTTGAACTAGGGTACGCGAATGAATTCAGAACAGTGATGAAAGAATGGTCTGGGCATACGTACAGAGTCGCTCATCTCGACAACCTGGAGCCAGCGATTGATCTCGGGCATGAAATCGGTCGCACCGGAGAATGCCACGGCGCTAGCGCCAACCAAGCCCCACCACAGAGCACCGTTCTCCCGGATACCCTCTCGGAACGGACGACCCTGTGAATCATTTGTTCAGAACGAGATTAGAGAGGGAAGATCGGGTAGGCAAACCTGATAGTTGATCGCGAATGTCGACACTTGCTGCGACAAGCCGAGTAAGAATACGGCGGTGTTGAGCAAGTTGGCCTCGAAGCTAGCCTCCAAGTCAATGGGGCCACGGCTATAGGTCGAGATCAATTCCAGCACGACGTGAAAGGGTGTAATAGGCGTACTCTTCCAATGCGTGTGCGAGATCCGTGATGTAAACCATAGTCCAGATGTGGAGAGCGAATTGAATGAGGACCGACAGGAGGACATAAAAGTTGAAGATGTTGCTCAGGGGTCGTTCACGAGATAGCTTCTCGACAGGCTGCGAAATGCGCGTAAGCACATCGTGGGTTAAATTAGAACGGGGAAGATTGGTCGAGTGACTAACCTTCGCGCGCGAAATGCACAGGAAGCATACAGACATTAACATGCCGGTGACGGTAACTTGATAGTCGCCGAACTTGATGCCGTCGAGGTATTGTACGCTCAAACTGTATGCCGTGATGAGACAATTGAGGGCGAGGATCTTGTACATCTGGATAGTGGCAACGAGCGTGCACCGGCCCTGACGGATGATGTGCGTGACTAGAGATTTCTAGTCAGTATTCACCATCGTCAGTTTGGACGTCCACATACCAGCCGAAACGTTCGACAATTTCGAAGTAAAGGGAGCCGCGCACGAAGCGTCACCAAGCTTGATCTTCGGCACGTCTTCCTCGCTGCCGTCCATATCCGCAAGGCTGTCAGTGATACGGGCCATGTCGAACTATATTCCACCAGACATGTCAAACAGCGATTAAGGATAAAAACGCAGCTAACGTACCTTCGCCAAGGGGTTCTTCTTCCTCGCCGTCTCAAGATCAGCAGCCGCTTGCTTCTGAGCCTCTACGATGGCCGGGAACATGTGCGCAATGGCCGGGGGCGGCACAGGTGGTGGCTGATTAAACCTCGCAGAGATCGACAATTGACTTTCGTACACCTTCTTGATACGCTCCAAACGGTCGCGTTCTGCAATCTTCTGCAAATCCTCGACGGTTCCATCCAAAAGCGCGACACCAATGTGCGCCTGTTTCAATGCGCCGACATCGTTTGTGCCATCGCCTGCCATAAGGGTTGTGTAACCAAGGCCGCGGAGCGTCGTGAGGATGAACTCCTTATGCGAGGGCGACACACGGGCATAAACCCAGGTGTGCTGGACGAGAGTCTTCCAGCTGGGACGAGATTCGAACTGTTTGAGGGCAGCACCGGTGATGCAGATGTCGTAGTTGTCGAGCAGCTCCTGATCCAAGGGCTCCTCCGGGTTGACCGGGATGATCTTCGTCTCATCCACGTTACGCCATTCCAGATCTGCGAGTATGGGTTGAGCTGCGAAGACCTCTTCAATCATACAACATACCAGCTGGGTGCGCGGCATTCTCCTTCAAGTCTAAGATAAGAGCCTCTCGGTCCACAATCTCTACATCGCGAGCGACATGAAGAGCGGTGAGCGGGTTGTCGCCAGTGATCATGATGCACTATAGAAAATCATGAGCAAAGGTCATGGTGCTAATGGTGGTTGCGTACCCTGTGAGAAGAGTCCGCAAGCATCTTCAATGCCTCGACGGCATCTGGCTTGAGCGGTGAATGGAAAACCAGAAATCCAGCGAAGTTCAGTTGACTCTCAGCCTGGTCACGAGACAGCTTGTTGATCTAGAGTATTCACGTCCTACTGAGTAAGTGACTCGCAACATATCGTTCAGAACTATACGCACTTTGTCCAGTGAGATGGAGTCCATCTCTTTCATCCCAAGCGCCAACACACGGCTGCCCCTCCTCGTATACCACTTGTAAGTCTCGTCATACCCCTCCGGAACATGGGCCAGCATGCCTCGGATGGTCTCTGGAGCGCCTTTGACCGACACGAGTCCACGGCCACCCGGTAAGGTCGACACGGTTGACATGCGCTTGAGAGCAGACGAGAACTGGAAGCGGCGACGGATGGCGATAGACGTGCGATGCCGCGCGTTCGCATTGATCGGTGCGACAAATTCTCCTTTCGAGATCTCCCATTCAAGCGCCTCAAGAGTCGTCTTTTCCATGGGATCGCCGACGATCGTGCCGTCGTCCAGACGTACGAGGGCGTGTGCGCCTGCGAGGCAGAGAATAGTCTCTCGTGAGGTTTCCTTGACATTGACGAGTTTGAGGCGATCCTGCGGGCTAGAGGCAGCGGTTCGATATAATGAGCTGATGTGAGGCAAAAGCTACGTACTCGACACCGACAATACCCTCGACAACGAGGTTCTCCGCAGTGATCGTGCCAGTCTTGTCAAAACAGCAAACGTCCACTCTCCCAGCAAAGGGAATCCGGAACGGCTCGGTACAGAAGATAGCTAAACAGAATCCAGTTAAGAACTTGTAGTCAGCGGACTCAACACGATAAACTCACCAAATTTGGACAGGGCAACGAGGGACGCGTTGACGGCAAGCGACAGTTCCATAGGCAACTCAGGCGGCACGACGCTCGTGATAATAAGCACGCAGTCGAGGAGTAGCTTCGATTTCTTGAGGTCCCTTTCGATACCTATACAACCACAGCCTTAGTGGCCACGTCGACACCGAAAGCACACAACTCAGCGCACCTTTGACCCAGACGTACCAACTCGCGGCAATAGCGAAGATCAACAGGAAGCCGATGAAAAGGAATGACTCCAAGTTATTCGCAGATACGCGTTCCGTAGCAAAGATCATCGTGCGCACGAGCTGGCCTTGCGCCGTACCAAATCCGGTGCGTAACACAACCCCAAGACATCCGCCGTCGGGCGTTTGTCCACCATTGCTGCCCTGGAGAAGCTTCGTTCCGCTGAATAAGACTTCGTTCCTGTGTGTTCCGTCTGCGTCCAAATTATCCGTACCCTCGAGGAGTTGAATGGATTCCTTGAGGAGGGGCGTAGACTCTCCGGAAAGCATGGCCTCGTTGACGATGCAGGTACCCTGGACGAGGAGAATATCGGCCGGAATGTTGGTCTCTGCCTGGTGAGCGCGTACGACGGACACGACGTCGCCCGGGTACAGCTCGTCGGAAGACACAGAAGACCACTTGTTGTCGCGTAGCACCTGGATCGGGAACGGCACGACAGACATCGTGCGGAACTCCGTGAGCGTCTTGAGGCGCTGCCACACGACTGTGCACTCGAACACGACGAGCATGAAGAGCGTGAACATGCTGTAGTACCAGTACTCATCGAGCAGCCACAGCGCGACGCAGAAGACCTGGAACACGAAAAAGGGCGCGGTCGCGTGCTCGGCGAAGAGCGACGTGAACGACGGGATGGGGATTGTAAACTCATTCTTGCCGTACATCGCTTGTAAACCCGGGATGTCATCGGAAGAGAGCCCCTTGGGCTCGTGGTACTGTTTGAGCGGCGGGTGGGTGGACGACGGGTAGGGAAGGAGGCCGAAAGTAATGGGGTCCGAAGAGTGTACAGAGTAGGTGTCACGCTGGTAACTGAATGTGTATGTCTTCTGGTCACCGGGGACGTGTTTCTCGAGCGGCACAATCTCGCCAGATCCGCGATGCGCATGTGGAACGATACGAATACAGTTAGCGTCCTCGAGCGAGCGGGCCTGCAGTCAGAGTCAGTAATTCAGCAATATCCCGACGAGCACGCGACGCACCCTACGAGTTGTGACCCACGCCTTCGCCCCTGCATTCCACCGTGTAACCAAGAAGCTGAGAGAGTGGCCCGCGCCGAGCAGGACACACGCTAGAAAGGTCCACTCCTCGCTTTTAAGCCAGTCGTCATAGCGGACGTAGTACGCGTACGCCAAGAGCGGGTAGAAGGGAAGGAACGGAAAGGCGTATATGTGTGCCCATGTAGGAATGGTGACCCGCAGGTCCGTGCTAGCGATCTCCGAAGAGACGACCTTGACTGATACCCTGTGCAAAGGAGATGTGAGTGACACGGCAGCGGCTGCCCCGCATATCAGGCTTACATGTCGACTGTAGAGGCCGCTAGGGTACCAAGCTTGTTCCCTCGAGAACAGTGCAGACGAAAGGCTCTGCTCCCAAAGTCGTATACAAGCTTCTAGAGGTCGGGGTCGTGAAGGTCGAGAGGAAAGAGGTAAGAGCTGTAATTCGTGTCGCCGCCAATTGCTCCTCCTCGTAGCTGACGTAAGGCACGTGCTCTGCCGGTCCATCGAAAACCACGTCAGTCACTCGAAATTTTCAGCTTTTCCTGCGTGGTGTGCAGCTGTGTAGAAAAAAGATCCAGCATATGTGGAGGGACGTGGACGCTTGAAATCGGATTTTAGGTTGCGATAGTCCGAGGTAGGGGCGATCCTTCGGGCTTCGTAGACCTTCTCGGTCGCGTCAACGAACGCTTCACCAGCTTCCGAATTGCTTGCATACTTCACTGCCGCCCGACCTTTACGTGAGGGAAACGCACACCAAAAAACGTTTCCAATCAATGTTAACTTTTCGATTTATGTGTGTACTTCGTAACCGACGTTCATAAGTGTGCTCGACATGTGAATCTCGTTTCGCGTCGTGTGGTCGTCAATCCGTCACCCACGCGCTTAGACGTTGTTCGAGCCTTTGCCGTACGAGTTCTCTGACGCAGAGAACGCGTATTGCGCGCCGTACGTCGTCGCCATCGGCGGCACGGATGCGCCGGGCGAGACGGCCGGGGGCGCGTCCTTGCGCCAGTCAAGCGCCTCCTCCTCCTCAAGCTGGCTAACATAGTCAGCAACGATGATGCAGCCCCCTGAACACAAGACGTGAGCGAGATTTCAATTGCAGGAAGGACGGGACTTACAAAGCTCGATGAGCCAGAAGAACACGTAGAGGCCAATGGTGATGCCACGACCAACGTCGAAAGCGGCTTTGCAGGCATCCTGCTTGATCTTGTCGGTCGAAGAGCCGACACAGTTGTTGACGTCGTTGTCGCCAACTTGGTGGAACAGCGTGTAGATGAAGTACACGCCGGTGGCGATGTTGACGCCGAGATGGCACCAGACAAGAGTCGAGTAGAGGGAGACGTAACCCCTGTTCTTAGCGAACACGCCGATCAGACTGATTGCCAGTAGTCTAGTCAGTACGAAATGCATGTTGTATACTCGTGAGACGCACCCGAAGAGTGAGATAATAGCCAGCGCAGTGTACGCGACAGACGAAATGATCAGGGAAATCTCCTGGTTCTTCGTCAGGTTGACATTGTCTAAGGCGAATTTTCAGTCGGATGTGGAGATGGAATTGGCGGCTACACGCACCCTTGTGTCCAGTGTGATACCATCCTGCTGCAGCGACGATGGTGCCTCCGAGCAGCCCGATGAGGGTCATGACGAACACGCCAAACCTGACGGGCAGGCAACAGCAGAACTTGCGCGAGCGAACGTATGCCATGGCGGAAGTTTGTGTGTGACGGATGAAAGTGAAAGAGATTCAAAAAAATAGAGCACGACTTGGGAGGGAGTACAACGAAAGAGAAAAATAGATTGGAGTGACGATTGAAGGGAGGCTCAGCCTAAGGGAACCAACGATCCAGAGGACGCTAGTTTATATACTGTGGGCTGTGTCGACGCATGATCAGTGAAACCCCTGATAGTTTGATGGGAGTAAGCTGATGGCGACAATGCGACGCGACGCGGAGGGACGAGGGTCCCGTCACATGGAACAGCGCAGGCTATGCCTCTCGAGTGTCTCAGTCGCTGGTGCAAGAGCGTCAAAATTGTTGTTAAGAGAGTTGCGAGTACCGACGACAAGTTCGCCTGGCTTTGGGGAGCGCGTCCAAGGCTCCAAGCCTGTCCAAGCACACCACGAGCGCAACACCTGGACCAAGGCGATCAAAGCTTTTACGTAATGGCACGAAGATGATGATGAGACGCGTCTGTAGGCGCTTGCAGGCAAAGATCCATACGAAGATCTACAGAGATCCACCTGCGCAAACATTTCGAGTCGCACGGAATACCGAGATGAGTCCAGCCAGTACGCAGAAGTATGACGCACCGTGCAGCAAGAACTATCCCCGATGGTGCGCACAGGCAGGTGAGCGAAATTTGCTCAGTAGGGCTGAGTCGACAATCATGGATTGGCTGCTGGCATTTGCTGGCATCGATGGCTGGCGTACCTGTCGATTGCAAGATCGCCCCCGAGGGCTCGGGGTCGCGCGATTCTATACTTAGTCACCGGTGGGTGATGGAGACATACTTCGACTTGGATACGGGCTCGAATACGAGCGCAAGCACCCAGCGGGGATCACGACGATATATTATGAGATCTGTGCACGGAAGCAACCATTGAGATGGTCAGCAATACTCCCGGGCTCCCGATGAGTGGGGCGCAGATGCCTATATGGACGACTTACCTAAGGGCTAAGATGGCCCGCGGTTGGGAGGCGCACTGTGGGACAGCCTCTGGCGACAGCAGGACCATGTGGATTCCGGCTACACCAGGGTCTACGTCTTCGAATTAGGGTGAGTCGTGCATGAGCAACATGGAGGAATGGGAAGCGCGATGCAGCAGAAGGGTGATCGGCAAGAAAGGTCGTACGGATTCGCTGAATCATGACCCTTTGAACAAGTAATCAATGGCGTTGTTCTCGCCGCGCGATGTTGTCTGTGAGTGCTAGTGTAGCAGAGCCAGATCCGATGGTCAAGACGGTCAAGCGCTCTTGTAGCGCCCCAGTCATCACCAGGTCATCACTGACGCTTCTTACGCGCTTCGCCAGGGATGTGAGGTGAAGGGCCACATAGAAAATGCGTACAATGTTGGAAGAGGGTGAAGGTAAAGATTAAGGGCTTCCGAAGCATAATTCAAGCGGACTGAAGGCAAATCCACGTGACTGACCGTTACCCTTGCAATGAGGCAACACCGCAGACTTTACTGTATGTAAGTTGTCTGTCGACTGTCTCTTGAACGCGAACCAACTATCCGACCGGGACTCATCGGGGCCCCAGACGATGTCTGAGCGGGCTGGATACTACGGTGGTCTACTCAAATATTCGCGACAACCTTTCCATCACTTATGAGCGTCCTCGGCATCGTCTTCTGGCTCTCCCTCTTCTGGGCATGCGTTCACTCACTTCCCTCCCTCCTACACCGCCTACGCCGTCGACACACCCTCTTACCAGCGCCCCTCTCCACTCGTTCCCGCAGCGCGCTCCCCGGATACGTCTCGTCGAACGGCGCGACAACCCTGACCGTCGATACCGTGCACCTCCGCGTCGAGTCCACCGCGCTGAATGCGCGGCACGATGCGCTCGCAGCCAGGCTCGGGAAGGCGCGTTTCAGGCGCATATTGGCGGGGATCTATGATGTGGGAACGGTTGCCGGGGTACTGGGGATGCTCGCGGCCGATGGTGCGCTGTGCTGGACAGGGTGGCAGTTTGGGCGCGCGCTTGTGCAGGGTACAGTCGTGCAACAGCCTATGCATGCGAAGCGCGCAATAGAGGGTGCAATGGCATCGGTGAGACCGTCCGCGGGCCCGGATATTCATCTGCAGCTATTGGTGAGCATTTCCCTGGTTTTGGGGCGTCGCGCTGAAGGTAGTATAGATTCCCGGCCTGACTGTGCCACTGTCGCATCTCCCCGTCTTGCTTCTCTCGCTGTTCATCTCTCAAGTTATCCACGAAGCCGGCCACGCCATCTGCGCAGCATTGTACATTCTACGTCAGTTTACAGTATGCTCACTCCTGACTCTTTCTTAGGGATGCCGTGCCTCTGCACTCCGTCGGCGCATCGCTGTCTCTCGCCATCCCCTCCGCCTTCGTCGCGCTCCCCGCCTCCACCCTGCGCGCCCTCGCGCCCCGTTCTCGGGCGCGCATCGCCGCCGCCGGTGCCTTGCACAATATCGTCTTCTGGCTTGCCTTGTGTGCGCTGGCGCGGGTAGGCTTTAACTGGCTCGGCGCGTACGAGGATGTCACCGCACACGCTCGCATCGTGCTTGACGTAGACGCGGATTCACCGCTCTACTCGCATCTGCCCGCAGGAGCGGTGATCGTTGCGCTGGACGACGTGGGCGCTGAGCATTGGGACACGTATCTCACTGCTCCAGCCTCGGATGCAGCCCCGGGCCTGGGGTGGTGCGCGCTCGAGATGTGGTTCTTAGGTACGTGGGTCGTCGGTGTCTGTGTTCTCTTGCTCACGTGCAGGTAGACCACGGTCGCTCGTGCTGCGACAACAGCGAAGAGGGGGCGCTCGCTTGCTTTGTCTCTGCAAAAGCGGAGCAGCGCTGTGTGGATCCAGTGCCGCTGCTCGTTCCCGTGAAAGGATCTGTCGCGCGGTGCGGAGATGAGACCCATATGTGTGGAGTGAACGAAGTCTGCGTTCGACCGCGCGGGGGAGAAACACTTCTGCGCATCGGCGTAAGCAGCGAAGGTACCGAGCGCGTCATACTTTGGAGGGGACCGAAGGTGGAGGTCTGGGAGCAAGGTGCGTCGTTGTGTCTATCCGAGACACGTTGGTCTGATTGCGGATGGTTGCAGTGGAGGTAGGGACGTGGCTCCCGCGCTGGCGGATGCTACCATTGTGGTTGCCGCACCTGACAAGCACGTTCCTAGAGTACGCTCGCTTGCTACAAGACTTCGCGCGGTCGGACTTACGCGCCTCGTACAGGTACCTGAAAGCTCTGACGCTTTCGCTATTCTTTTTGAATGTGCTCCCTCTCCCGCGACTAGATGGTTCGCAACTGCTTGACGCCGTGCTCGAGTACTATGATGGAGACGACGGGGACTTGGAAGACTTGGAGGTTGGAAGAGGTCGAAGGGGGGAACGAGGCCGCTGGAAGCGCAGGATCGGAAGAAGCATGAGGGTTATGGCGCTCACCTTGGTCGGAGGTTGTCTTGTCCTAGGTTTATGTGGGTGGGCGAAAGAGGTGTGGTCATAGCGCTCCTTCAGGACGGATGGAAGACATGGACTCATGCGTGCATATTGAAATTTTTGTCGACGTGAACATACACCCGCCCATACCAGCGCAGGCACCCCTCCGACGCGCAGCCGCGGCGCCCAACCCAAGCCTAGAGCACACCCAGCGCTTTACTTCTTCTTGGGCACCTTTTTCACCTCCTCAATCGCAAGACCTTGCAAAGGGTCAGTCAGGCCTGGCAGTATTGATGACTGCAACGCACCTGGGGGCAGGCTCTGCTTGAGCTTCTCGGCCTTCTCTGGGTCATCGAGGGAGAGCGTGTAGAGGTAGCGCGAGCAACGAATCTTGAACTTTGTCCGGTCCTTCGCGCCCGGAGTCGCTACCTTCTTGATGCGCGCGGCTGCAGCAGACTGTCAGTGCTCATGATACACGGTATGGGTAGACGAGACGCACAACGCGCATCCTTCCGCCGCGCGATGTCGATGAATTGCTTGATGTCGCGGATTTCTTTGGGCTGTAGCGGGTTGAACAGGGCGTCAACATGGGGTTTCCATAGAACACGAAGGCGAGGGCAATACTTGCCATGGCGGCGACGGGTCTTGAGGATGGCCTTGAGAACGTGGGAATCCGTGTGTTGGGCGGATGCGGTGGCTGATGAACTGTACAGTTCATCGGCGGCTGCCGGGAGCCGAAATGTCGGTCTCTCCACTTGCGCGTCTCCAGAATTCAGTCAATTTAGGACTGCTAAGTACCAGCTGTAGTTAATGGGTATAAAATAGCCTCCGTTGCTGACCTTTACAAGAAGATCGTCGTTCTTGTATAAGAGAGGGCGAGCACCGTCGCCGTCGAGGAGGAGAGTTAGGCTTTTGCCGACGCGCTTCCGCTTCGCGCCACGTGCGCGCGTCAAGCTCCCGCGGAGTCGCGTCGCGGCGGCTCTCCTGTGCCGTCGACTCGGCCAGGCAGTAGCTCTTCAAGGCTTACCGGCTCCGCAAAGGCTCGACTGAAGGTTTTCTATCTAATTTATCTCCAGTGACACTCGCCGCTGTCATCCATTGGCACAGATCACGCCGGGAATCGTTCAGTGCTCCCACGCAGACTGGTCCCTTGTGATTCTAGTCACCATCTCGGTCTGCGTCTGGAAAGCGGCTTTCTGGATCCGAGTCCAGACGAGACCTCTCGCGCCTTTGGGGTGAACATCAAACTGGTGGCTTCTATCATGGTGAGGAGGCAGCGAGATAAGGGATGGGAGAGCCTCAGAGAGGAGTTGGACGACGATGCAGCGCTGGTCATTGAAATTGAATACTACCGGTACGACACAGTCGCCCCGCAATTTCCTTTCTGCAGTTGTGTGCTTCACGAGGCTCATTTTCCAATTCAGGGATAATGTTGTTTTTCTGTATTTATGCGGAAAGGGCGTTCACTATGTGAACCAGATTTCCGATATTGCTTTTCTCGTGGGAGATGGGCCTTCTTCCGTTGCATAGGTGAGCAGTTCCTACTGCTGTGAGTTTACCACAGCTGTAATTGATCATTTTCTAGGGGCATCCATGGCGAATGTTGCCTGAATACTCGGGAGGAGCTCGAGACACCTCCTTGAGGAAACCGGATTGAGCCTTCTATCGACTCCCGGCATCTGACAATTGCAGCAACAGCGCCTGTGCACGGCGTATCTCCAAGCATCATAGAGTACATCTGATGTGCTTTCAACATGGGCGCGCATGGATTGAATGCAGCACCTGAATTAGAGCTTACCTTATCATCTTGTAGGACTATCTGAACATGTTATGTGCGAGAGTCGGTCGCATGATATGTTCCGTTCGTCGAAGTGGGTAGGACAAGAGAGGTGCCGAATAGCCAACGCTGGGTATGGCCAAGGTATAGCTGCGAGCTGAACTGATGACCGATAGGCTGGTCGGATTTGGCGTGGCGTAGCAGAAGTTTCCGTGCAGTGTCACTTAGGCTCGGCACGTCGGCGAGCCAGTCTGCTGGTCGCAAGGCCGCGGTGCGTCGACATACGAAAATGGTGTGACCTACATGATTGCTGTGGAGAGGGAGAGGGAATCACCCGTGCATGAAGTGAATTGGGTTGCGAATCAGTCGTAAGTAGTAGCTGTCCCATATCACAGAAGTCGAGATTCCTCATCCTAGGATATTTGGTAAGTGACGTTCATGATGTAGGAGCGATATCGTGTTGACGAGATATCGACCGAGAGGAGAAGAGCAACGTGGCTCAGAAGATCCTAGTAGAGCTCTGCAGCGGCACATCTGCTCATCATGATGGAACGACTCCGAGAATCCGCGGCCTGCGTTGACACAGGCCCAAGGCCCACTGAATTGCGAACATGATCCTTCCCGTTATCAGGGACTTCGGAGGTGCTAGTGAGGTCGTCAATCGCTTGAGGGATGGATGAGGACGAGATGTTTGAAGATTGTGGTGGGTTCTCGACCAGCAGGCCGGCTCGTGAAGGTGATCTTGACAGCTTTTAGACATTCGTAGCCACGCCACTCCAAATGCCGATCCCATCGAGTCTTTGCAATGTTCCAGGCGACGCGGCGACGAGGAAAGCATGTACTCAAATCGTAGAGATTGGGATCGGAAGTTGGAGTGGCGTGGTAGGCGTTTCTGCAACTGTCACGCAGCTGTCAACTTTCAATATCATCTCGCCGAGACCGCAATCGATTTACTGACAGCTTGCGGAATCCTCTGCCAAGCACCGAACGTGCCAGCTCGCTTGCTAGAGTAGTTTGCAAGGGGGAAAACGCGCCACTGCTATTCCGGAGCCGCGATGGCAAGGCAGTGGCCATTGCCAAGGACATATAAATATTGTGCCGGCGAGGAGGGAATGGGCACGACTTTCTCGTCGCACAAGCCTTCACAAACGCAGCAACCTAAACGACCTCCAGCAAATGTTGACACAAGTACAATTTCGCCTACCCGACACCCTCGCGGGATGGCCTTGGCCACGGGCCATTAATCCGTATCACGACGAGGTCAAGGCCGAGTGCGAGAAGTGGGTCCACAGCTTCAATGCACTTGGGCCCAAATCGCAAGTCGCATTCGATCAATGCAACATATGTACGCAGCGAGCTTCCTCTGTCGTATTCTCTGTTCTGACCTTCCTTTTTCTGACCTTCCCTTTTTCCATTGGGTAGGCCTATTGGGGTCTCTGTCGAACCCGCATTTGGACAGAGGTGCGCTGACTCGGTTGCGCTTACCGACTCACCTGACGCAGGAGTCTACCTACAGAAAGCCTTCGCACAGCATGCGAGGTGTTGATCCTCTCTTTCCTCTTCGACGAGTTCACGGACCGCGTCAACTCCGACCAGGCCCGCGAATATGGCGATATAGTGATGGATGCCTTGCGCAATCCACACAAACCCCGGCCCAAGGGAGAATGTATCTTAGGCGAGATTTTCAGACAGTGCGTCTGCTTCGTATATTGACGTGCCGAGGAGAAACCTGATGTACGGGTCTGCAGGTTCTGGGAACGCGGAATACGCACTATGAGCACGATCGTGCAAGAGCGATTCATCAAGGAATTCAAAGACTTCACCGACTCCGTCGTGATCGAGGGTATCGACCGCGAAACCTCGCGCATCCGCACCATCGAGGAGTACCTCAAACTTCGGCGCTTCACAGTCGGCATCTGGCCGAACTTCGTCGCGCTGCAGTTCGGAATGAAGGGCTTGCCAGACGAAGTCGTATTGCACCCGACAGTGGTGAAGCTGTCCGTGCTCCTCAACGATGCGGTTCTCCTTGACAACGTCAGCGTCCTTTCTCTTTCGCCAGCGAGTCTGCTTGGACTCACTCATTCGTGAACGATATAGGACCTTCTTTCATACAATCGAGAACAGGCGGCCGGCGAGGGCTTCCATAACATTATCACCGTGGTCATGGCAGAGCTCAAGGTCGATCTGGACGGCGCGCTTGCGTGGCTCGAAAAGCGGCGAGCGCAGATTGCCGCAGATGTGATCGCGGGGTGGGACACGCTTCCCGAGTGGGACGAGGATGTTCGCGAGGATGCTAGGACGTACCTCCAGGGCATGGCCGGGTGGGTGCGCTCGAGCTACACATGGCAGTTCGAGTCAGAGAGATACTTCGGCAAGCACGGCCGAGAGATCCAAGAGCACAGGATGGTAACGCTCTTACCGAAGACACGAAACAGAGCCCCATGCGCAAACGGTCCGGATAACCTGGCAGATTTGGGAGAGTGATACGAAGTGGCGAGGAGAAACAAGTACGCTTGCATACGTAGTCCGTATAAAATTCCCATCTTCTCTTCGTTCCTCGCTTGGATCAGATTGATAGATACACACCTACTGTCCACTATTGTTTGCCGTTTCCTTATGGCTTCGAGAGACGCCGCTTCGTACCACAGTTGAAGGCGAATGACTATCGTGACGTGTCGTCGTCCGCAGAGAGTATCGACATGCAGAAGATCTCGTGCGAGGTCGGCCAAGTCTCAGAAGGTCCATAAAGGTCCGCAGGGCATGATATTGAAGAACGAGCGAGTATAATGCGTACTACACGGGTGGGCCAAACCGAGGAGACTGTCGAACGAGCTGGTTTTCGAGGCTAGCGGCCCGCACAAGTCAGTTTTCCGTCCTCGACACCAGAGCTGTCCGACGTACGTGCACGATGTAGTACCTCCACTTCTGATCCTTCTCCGCAACACGAGTACAAGTTGAATGTAGCGCAAGCTCGCCGAAATTGTCGAAAGCGCTGAAGGTGAACTAGAGTCCGTAAAAGGCAAATCGCGGGTCTCCTGTTCCGCACTCCCGAATCATCCCTTGTTCCGAGAGTCCGAGTCACTCACACTCGCCATCTGTTCTCGTGTTGTTCATTCGAAATGCACCCTGGAGACGAGTCAATGGTTCTGCTATCTGGCGAAACACCCTCGCAGACTCGTCCGTCTTGTGATGAAGTATCAACACCATCATCAAATTTGGCAGGCGGCTTTTGGGCGGTTTTCTGCCTTCGAGTCCACTCTTTCTGCACCCCAGCAAGTCGTCCTCTTTACCCCTTCACGCCTTTGGAGTGTAAATCATGCTGGTGAACTTTGACCCACCGAGGTTCGGAGGCAATGAGATAAGGGAGATGGACGGCAAGGGAAGATGGTAGTGCGGGTGGGAATGCAGCACTACCAGTCCCTGAAATTCAATACTACGGGAATAATGGATGACACAATCTCCCCGCTGTTTGATTCTCCTGGTGGATGTTTCACGAGGTTCACCGTCAAACCCAGGGTGAGTGTTGACTTCCTCTGTTTATGCGAAAAGACGATCCTGCATGACTCCGACATCTCTGTTCTCTCTAGCTTCTCGTGGAATGTGGGTTGTATATCAGCCGTCTCGTTGCCTAGGTGCGGTTTCTACTGGAAATCTACTAGCACAGCTGTAATTGAGTGTTTGCAAAGGGCCGCTATGGCGAGCGCCGCACGAATACTCGGGAGAAGCTCGACACACCTCGTTGAGGCTGAATTATAATAAGCCCTCTATCGACTTTCGACATTTGGTATTCGTAACAGCTGTCAGCGCCTGTGCGCGGCGCATCTTCAAGCATCACGGAGTACAGTTGATATGGACTCGACACGTATCATCCTGGTAGGACTATCTACCTGATTCTGTTGACTCCTGCTGGAATTCAAACCCTCAGGCAGAGAATCCGCTTCAGTTTTATTGCGGCTCCAGAAAAGCAGTATAGTGGTTCTTCAGTCTCATAATATCACCTTCACGATGGTCGGTCGCATCACGCCCGGGTCACCCTGCGCCTAGGATGAACATAGTAAACGGACAGGTAGCTCGAAGAGTCACTCCCGCCCTTTTCCGAGCATATCTGACGGACTTAAAACATTGTATAAAACAAGGAACGACTGCGACCATTTCGTCGCTCACCACAGACGCAACCACCGGCATTACCTCCAACAATGTTGACTCAGACTCAATTTCGCCTGCCAGACATCCTCGCGGGATGGCCTTGGCCACGGGTCATCAATCCGTATCACGACGAAGTCAAGGCCGAGTGCGAGAAGTGGTTCCGCAGCTTCAATGCACTCGGGCCCAAATCGCAAGACACGTTCGACCGATGCGACTTCTGTACGCGGCCACCTTTTTCTTCCGCGTCCTCTGTACTGATCGGTTGTTGTCCCATCGGATAGGTCTCTTGGCATCCCTGTCGTGCCCGCAGCTGGACAGACGTGCGTTGGCTGGGCTCACTGTTATCAAATCACCTGACGCACGCGTGTATCTACAGAAAGCCTTCGCACAGCGTGCGAGGACTTGATAGTCTCTTTCCTCTTCGACGAGTTCACGGACCGCTGCCACTCCGGCCAGACCCGCGTGTATGCCGAAATAGCCATGGACGCTTTGCACAATCCACACAAACCCAGGCCTGCCGGAGAAAGTATCTTGGGAGAGATCTTCAGACAGTGTGTCTCCGTCGTATATTGATGCGCCGAGGAGAAATCTGACGGACGGTTCTGAAGGTTCTGGGAACGCGGCATACGCACTATGAGCACGATCGTGCAAGAGCGATTCATCAAGGAATACAAAGGCTACACGGACGCCGTCATCATCGAAGGCATCGACCGCGACACCTTCAGCATCCGCTCTATCGAAGAGTATCTCAAACTTCGGCGTTACACAGTCGGCATCTGGCCGTGCTTCATCGCGTTGCAGTTCGGAATGAAGGGCTTGCCAGACGAGGTTATGTTCCACCCGAAAGTGGTGAACCTGTCCGAGCTCATCGTCGATGCCGTTCTCCTGGACAATGTCAGCGTCTTTTCTCTTTTGTCAGCGAGTTGTCTTGAGCTGAATCAATCCCCCGGCATAGGATCTCCTTTCATACAATCGAGAACAGGCAACGGGCGAGGGCTTCCACAACATCGTCACGGTGGTCATGGCGGAGCTCAAGGTCGATCTAGACGGCGCGCTCGCGTGGCTCGAAAAGCGGCGAGCGCAAATTGCCGCGGATGTGATTGCGGAGTGGGACACGCTACCCGAGTGGGACGAGGATGTCCGCGAGGACGCG
Organism: Artomyces pyxidatus; assembly: GCA_022160305.1. Classification (NCBI taxonomy): domain Eukaryota; kingdom Fungi; phylum Basidiomycota; class Agaricomycetes; order Russulales; family Auriscalpiaceae; genus Artomyces; species Artomyces pyxidatus. Next base: position 550 of record MU277270.1, on the reverse strand, counting down.
AAGATGTACCTCCAAGGCGTCGTCGGGTGGGTGCGCTCGAGCTACACATGGCATTTCGAGTCGCAGAGGTATTTTGGCAAGCACGGCCGAGAGATCCAGGATTACAGGATGGTAACTCTCCTACCAAAGACGAGAGACAGAGCTCCGCGCGCAAACGGCCCAGATACCCTCGAAGACTTGAAAGAGTGACGTTGATTAGCAATAGAGAATGAAGTACGAGTACGTAGGCTAATTATATCTAGAAGCTTCATCTTCGTTCCTCAGTTTTTCTGGATTCTATAGATACAAACTTACAGCTGTCGTTGGAAAAGGTTTTCAAGTATGCAGTGATGGATGTCAGATGCTTGAATCTGGCTCTATTGACCGATAACGACACAGCGCAGCTGATCGCGGTCCCATTTCGCAGCGGAAGATATATTTATTCGATTCCATATATGATAGTTCTCGGCCATAGTTATGGCAACCGGGACAGACCAGCTCGTCCCACCGCTTCGGCAAACGACCTTGGTCAGCGGCAGGGGTATGGACCCCAAGGACCCAAATTTCGCTA
>MU277269.1:92351-115388 GCA_022160305.1 Artomyces pyxidatus | reverse complement strand
TGGCACGTGCAGCAGGTGTGGGATCGAGGGGAGCAAAGTCCTTCTCGAAGCGAGTGAGGAGGGAGTTCCAGTCAGGGAACTTGACCACATAGTTGGCAGTACCTGCTGCCGCCGCTTCGTCATCTTCGAGGATCTCGAGACTACGCGACTCGGACCACGAGCCACCAACCTCTCCCTGACAGAGATCGAGTAGGAGGGACATCTTGGCGGCGTCGGTGGAGTACTTGACGCTGTTGGCACGGAGGAACATGAGGATACGCGTCTTAAAACGCCTCGACTTGGTGCGGTCACCAGTGAATGGTTCTGGCTTCACGCCAATCTCTCCCGAGCTGGCATGGGTTGGCGCTGTGGAAGCAGCACCTGCAGTCACCGCTGAAGTGGTTTGTCCTTGGTGACCCATGATAGGTTTGGTGGAGATCGGGGATGGGGGACGTGAGGGGGGAAGAGGAGGTAGCGACTGAACGTATTGACGGAAGGTTTCTTGGCGTGCTTGCTGCTGAGCGGTGACACGCTGTAAGGCTTCAGCGGCTTCAGCGAGTTCAGAGGTGGAAAGGAGGACGTTGGTGCTGATCCAGAACCAGTTGTCGTCGTCAGGTTGAGTGAAGGTTTGTTGCCAGCCTACTTTCTGACGCCTATCGTTGCTCTTCCACGCGTACCAACTGTTGGTGCGTAGATCGAATTCGATACCAGGTGGGACGGAGAGTGGACTCTGACGGGGGGAAGGGGGAATGACAGGTTCAGGTAGTGGTGATTGCGAGAGGGAGCGGCCGACGGTTTCAGTGATAGTGCGGCGTCGCCGAAGTCGACGTTCTTCTAGTCGTTCCTCAACGTAGAGTCTGGCGTCAATGAAACGGTGGTTAGGGACGAGACGGTTATCGACGTTCCTCCAGTGTCCGTCAACGTAGAAGATCCTCCAGGGGAGGGTTAGGTCAAAAGGGTCAACGAGAACGTATGCTCCTGGATCTGAGAGGTCGGGGTAGACTCCGAGGGGAAGGGGATCAAATTGGTGAGTGTAGTCAGGTGGCGGAGGGTGCGCAATGGTGGTTCTAGAAGAAGTCCGCCGCTACAGGACGGCGAGGGGGATCAAAAGACGAGGGTACGAGGGGAGCTTGGTCTTGTGCAGCAACGACGGCCTGCAGTTCTATGATCTCTCGTCGCAGCTGCTGCAGAGGAGAGAGTCCGGGTTGGAACGATGGGGGCGGGGTTGATTCCGGGGTGAAGAGTTGTCCGGTGCGGAAGGAGACTATGTCGCGAGCGGGGATAAAGGCAGGAAGGTGTTGGACGAGTTGGCGATAAGGGGTGTGGTACGCGGGGTTGCACCAGGTGAATTGGAAATGCTCTTGGTCAACGTCAAAGCGTACTCTGATCGTGATATAAAGATGAACTTCAACACCTGAGGTCCAGCGCCACCTATATAGCTTATGGCGCGTTTCGTGGGCTTCCCAACCCTGATCTCTACAGAAGATAGCGATGGGAATGCTGCGATCTGCAACAGAGGCGTCGGTAGCGGGGCGTGGGAGGTGCGATTGATGTACGGGGTTGTATGGGTTGAAGAGCGAGGGGTGGATCAGATGGTCGTGGGGGCCGAGGTCGAAAGGCAGGGTGAATGATGTTTAACGTCGCGGAGACGGCAGAGGAAGATAAGGTGAGGTGGGTGTAAGGGAGACTGTTCAAGTGTCAAGACTGTGTCGAGGACAGCTGAAGAACCACCCAAGTCACCGACCAGGGAAGTGCAGACGATGAGAGTGAGGACTGGGTCAAGCGCAGTGCACTGGGATTGGCAGTACAGTACGGGTACAGACGAAGTGAACAGTCTAAGGGGTGCGCGAGCGATGGAAGACGAGTATAAGTAATCTAGCTGCGAGGCTATGCTGATAGATAATGCGAGAGAAAAGTAGAGCGAATGGGGAAACAATAGAGAGATAAGAACGAGGCTGTGCGGAATGGAAGATAAGAAGAAGAAGAACAATAAGACCTAATGGGGAAGGAGGGCCAAAGGCCCGGACAAGGGATAGAAGGATCAGGAATGCAGAGTGACGAGTGACGCATGTGACGAGGGTCTAGAGCGATGTGATGAATGTGACGCTTGGATGGAGGAAAGCAAAGAGGAAAGGAATGGAGCGATCCGTGACAGGAATGACGGTGCCAGTGGACATCGACAGCGACAAGTGGCCGCCGTGGCTCACAGAGGCGGTGACCCACTTTCAGTCGCTCAAGCTTGGCGTTGGATGGGATGCATGCATCGCTGCGTTTGTCCAGATCGAGAGATGTGCGGGTTTCCAGGTATGTTCACTTACGCTGTGTCGTCAAATTTGCTAGCTGACTTTTCCTTTTCTCTCTCACAGATTCGCGGCAGCCTCCTGGGCGCAAAGGAACGACCAGCAATAGTCGGCGAATGGATCAAGAATGCTCGTCCATGGACTGGCGAGTTCTGGAGGGCTCCGAACGTCAACGTGCATATGTTCGCCGAGCAATGGTGGGCCTGGTGGGGAACTCTTCAGCCAGAGGATCGTCCACAGGACTCCAATGGGAAGTTCCTGCGGACCGAAGAGGAACTCGACTGGTCGGGAATCACCGTCGGCGGCAAGAACGGCATGATCAGCGTCATGGCGAGTCTCGTGCTGTGGGCCGATGCATGTGCTCGGTCAGAGACCCGAGATATGAGCCAGTGGATGACCGCCGTGGACGACGTGGTCTGGGTGATGCAGGAGGCTGACCGCTGTGAGGAGGAGGCTGAGCCCGAAACGGTGGATGTAGGTACGAAGCGGCCAGCAAAGTATGTATTCTCTTCTCTGGCTTGCAAACCCTGCTGACCCTCTATGTATTACAGAGCCCCAGCGCGACAGAGCGGCAGGAAGCGTACGAGACGGTGACCGGCTCTGCCACGGACCCACGCATTCAAGAGCCCCGGCGTCAGTGCATGCTACTCCCCCTCGCTCAAGATCGCACTTTCGTTGGAGCAGTCGCCGTTGCCGTTGCCGTTGCTGTCCTATGTCCATCCCTTCCTGTACCTTTTATATACTTGTGTTCGGTTCTTTGAAACCGTTGTTTTGCAATGAAATTATGATATACTGGGCCCTCAGAAAATAGATATACAATGAGAATATAGTATGTCTATGAAACAACATCTGATAATACAGAATAAAAGGAGAGAGGCGTGTTGTTTCGACTTGTGATTTGAAGTCACGACTTGCGACTTGGGCGCAAAATGCGGCATAGCACAGCCACGTGCCGCCGGGACGTCTTTTCGGCTGGCTGCCAGCCAATCACACAATTCCACTGCACAGCCACATGGCTCCGCTCCGTAGGCTGCCAGTAAATCAGGTACTAAACGCCTACACTGTCCACTATTGAGACATACACATAGTGAGAGCATGTATTTACAAATAATTAGCTCTACATTAAAGTTGTATAAGCCCGGTAATAAGCTAGAAGGACAAGGAAGAGACCGTGTGAACGTAGAGGCCAAGCCGAATCGATGCCGAGCAATAAACCGGAGCGGCAGTCAAGGCAACGGAAGCGGAGTGGGGCTCGAGGGCCGAGCCGGTGCCGTGACGAAAGCGGAGCAGAACGATGCCGTCAACGTGCCGAACGGAAAAGCAGGAACGGAACAGTATGCCGAACGGAAACCGTGCGGGATGGATGCCGTAGTGATGCCGAACGGAACGGAAGCGCGGACATCATATGACTAATCAGCCGATAAGCCGTGGAGCCAGCGGGCTGAGCCAGGTGCGGTGCCATTATAATGGGGACCGGCAAGTACCCATTGTAATGGGCCCGAGTAGTGCCCACATGACAATTGTCGGGCCCATTGTAATTGGTACTGTGGCAACTGTAAGGTGCCATTATAATGTGGGTGCAGGGACTGGTGTGTATGGCTCGTCATCGTCGTTGTCCAACGCGTTGAGGACAACAGTAGACACTCCAGCGGTCCTCCCGACCGACCTAAACGAGCTTTCGGCGTACCGGAGGTGATCAAACTACGACGTCCACGGAGCGTGCACTCCCTTGATTGCAGCATCTTTTTCTGCTCTTTTAAACCGATGTCAACGCCTAATTACGCAAAGAATGAGAAACATACTTGGTAAGATAAACACCCGGCCTAAGACCCCTGTATACAGCCCATGCTTCTCGATCCATGATGGATGGTATGGATCACGAGGGGTCAGGACTTCCTGCTACCGGAGAGGATGCGGATGCGGACTTTGGCAATGTGGGCGGCGCGCCATCGGATGGAGAATTGGGCGTGTTACGGCGTATTGGAGTCTCTGTGGTCTGCGGTGGAGTCTGCTGCTGCGATGGTCCACCCGCCCGCGAAGGAGGAGCTCTCGGCGCAGGGTGAGATCGTCTATCCGTCGATGGTCGGGGAGGCGTCGAAGGGGAGGCACTCGGTGCAGAGCCAATTGCACTCTCGGGGGACGGCCGAGGCGGCGTCTTTGGCTGAAAGGTCAGAGACATTGAAGCGAGGGAGCTACTCAGTATCTCCACTTCATCCTCCGTCATCTCGATAGATATGTGAACCATGTTGAAGCAAGGCGATGTCGTCGGGGACAAAGGACTCAGACAACAGGCGGGGGGTGCAGCTCTCCGAGAGAGTCTGCTATATCTATCAATCAACGCGTGTCCTACTTATCGTGGAGAAAGACTGACCTCGACCGGATCAGGAGATGTACCGACACTCCGACCATATTTCCCGTGTAAGCGGCGCGCTTCGCTGCTCAAGAGACTATACGATTTATGGGCGACGTACCTTAGACGCGCCCATCCCTGCACAGTATGCTCCGCGTGTCGCCCGCTTGCTCTCTGCACAATGGGGAAGGGATGCCGAATATTCGAAGGTTCATTTGGCGAAGTTGGTGACGTTGGTGTAGTCGGGATTTAGTAGTCATGGACTGTCCGTTACGAAGTCAAGCTACAACCGTCTGATGCATAGGAAGAAAAATCAACTGGACAGCTGCATCAATAGAAAATCCGAGAGATCGAATCTTGCAAGGCCTGGAGTCCGCGGGTCCAGTTTGGATGGGAGCAGATGTGATCGGCTGCACAGTCGATGCTTCCGCGTCCGCGATCTCTTAGTGACAACGAGGCGGACGAACACGTACCGTGATGTTGGGATAAGATCTCTTGGGCCAACAGTGCATTAGGATAGCTTGAAATGAGTCTCCCTTCCGGAGAGAGCTTGCATATCGAAGTTCAACGTGAGTGGCACACGATGTGGCCAGCCTGAGAGTCAGGGCGGCGCGGCGCGGGCTCTGGTCGAGCCGAGCGCTTGGCTCACCTTGCCCGCCACCACCACCATCAACAACCACGAATGTGTCAAAGTTCAATGAGAGAGTGCCCCGAGATATACGGAATTGAGATTATAATCTATATGATCTCACATGGCGCCTTTTTTTTCAAATTCCCGTATCCGTAACGCTTGGAAGGCGTTACTCAAAGCAAAGCCCAATTCACAGAATCTTGGATTTTCTGGTGGCCTGAGTATTGCGATAGAACATACGAAAGTAAACAAAAACATGCGTGTATATCTTAAATATAATCTCATGCAGAGTTTGGCATGAAAGGTGCTGATTTGACCAATCCCGAGGGTGTGACTCCCTGCGCGAGTTGTGTGTTTAGCAGCGTTGAACGTCACTCCGAGACAAATTCACTGATTGTAGGAAGTAGAGTCAGTCTCTTTAAATGTACCTCTATAATTTTGTGGCAGCTACTCAAGTATGCCGACGGGAAATTCCTTGGGTCGGTTTCGAGAATTCTTGGCTGCCGACAGCGCTACAAGCCTTCATAATCTACAAACTCGTCACGCTAAAGCAGGTAACGTCCATGCAACATTGTTATGACTTACTGTTATAGCTCTAGCCGCCGTGGACAAGTCCTGTCGTCTCCAGAATCCAAAAGGTGTTCACCTGCCGCTCTTCGGGCATATAACAGGTCTTGTGCCTCTTCTCTGTCGAATTATCGTCAGGATATATGGACCTGCCATGCACACACAATATAAACAAAGGTCCGAGGCCAAATGCGCAGTGTTTGCATGATTCCGAAGGGGAGGAGACCAAGTTCCGAGGTGTCAGCCACCGTCAGGCACGGGTTTGGGACTTTCGAGTCGTGTTCATCTGTGTCGGTCCCAACAGCCGCCCGCCTTGCATCTCATACTATACAACACCATCGCGCAACAGCACACCATCTTAGCCGTTCGGACTTCCCCCAATATACCTCGTAATATATATTTATCGTCATTCCATTGTGCCTGCATGTCACTGGTTCGCTGAATTGCAGCTCAATGATTCATTGTATGGCGGCTCACTGCGTGAGCTCACCCATGTTACGCCTGCGAACATTTTCTTGGACCGACACGCTGCGCACGTCACGGCTTCTGACTGCAGGGCTTAGGCGGGCGAACTCCTGTGCATCCAACCCGGCTTGCAATTGGGCTCGACGGACTTGTCGAGAGTGGAATGGGCATGATAGAGAGCCTCAGCGGTAAGCACGTGCCACGGAGATGAACAGCGGCGACACTGACCTAGTGACAGTCGCCGCGCTCTAATCTTCTACAACGATGGACTATGTATACCTGAATCTACTGCAAGGGTAGTCGTCCGCTCTCTTCGTTCACTCCTCAACCTTCGCTCTGCTCGTGCTGTCCCGTCTTTGGCTTGTAGGGTCCGTGCCCGGTCCTCTTGCCAGTGGCAATTGGCCTCGCAGCTGCGAACGGCTTCTCGCTCCCACTCTCTTTTTCCACGTTCATTATATCCCTTCAAGCCAAGCATTGTCGGCACGGCGCGACAATGTTTCGAGCGGTACGAGGTTTTCAATCTAGACCGCAAGCAGTGAGGCTTTTCTGACGCGTTCGCAGACACATTCTTTGCGACAATTTTCACCGTACGGCATCATCGACCCGCACGTCGACTTCGACTTTGGTGCCGCGGTCTACTCGGCGTCGTTGGCCTCGCTGGATGACGACGACGTCATCAGCGTCCGTGGACCTTCCAGCAATGCGTCAGAAAAGCCCCTCAATACCTCACTTCAAGTTCAACCCGAAGCGCCTCTGAGCGACTCGTGCGTCGAGTCGTTCCTGGTTTTCGATGCACTGCAGTCTCCCTTTGTCCCCCCTCCTACGGGCTCATCCCTCGATCTTCCCACTCCGGCAAATCCATCCTCCCTCCCTGCCTCTCGCAAGCAGTTCATTCACTCGACGACCAAAAAGCCTTCCATCGCCGCTATCAATCCCCAGCGCGCTTACCAGCAGGAGAAGAAGCGCAAGAAACGTGCACAGGCGCAGAGCGCTTTCCAGTACCAAGTCCGGAAAAGCCACGCGAAGAAGCACAGCAAGCCTGTCGGGGAGTGTATCAAAGTGGACGCCTTCACTCTCCCTCACTGCCACGGGGCGTTCGTGGGGATGCAGTCAGATCCTCACAAGGCCAGATTCTGGTCGCTACGCCAGCTGCTGCGCCTGGGCATGCGATTGATCGGATGGAAGGGCCAGTGCATTCTTTCATCAGCTTATCCAGTGTCGTACGCTCACTTACTTCAGACATACATTCGTTGTCCGCGACAAGCATGATCGCATCCTTGCGATCTTCGCCGGCCATGCGCCAAGTGCTGATTGGGAAGACTGCCACACGAGCGCACTCCAAGCGTTCAACAACTTCGCCTCCCAACCGAACGCACTTTCGGATGATATGTTCCGCAGGGGGAATTTCGCCACTCTATCGGCCGGCGTGTCATATGGAGGGGGTCAGACGGTGCGCTGCCTTTCTATATTCTTTCTCCAAGAAATATTGCGTGGTCCTAGGTGCCGTGTGTTCTCGGTAGCACGAAGGACGCCGAGGTGCTGCTCAATCACCCTAGCATCAAGCGACTTTCTGGCTTTGCAAATGGTGACTGTGGCTCTCTGTTGCGCTATATCTGATCACTCAATAACCACCCCTTAGGAGTGTTCGCCAACTACGCCCCTAAACTGTACGCGTATTACGCCGACATTTTAGGAAAGCTGTTCGCGAAGCTACCCGCGCTGAAGTTGCCGTTCTGCAACAGCATCTTCACAGCTGTTAGCTTCAACTTCGGCCCGAGCGCGATAAGCTATTGTCACCTGGACGGTGGCAACTTACCGTTTGGCTTGTGCGCCATAACGCCTCTCGGCACGTTCGACGCCACTAAGGGCGGGCATCTCTACCTATGGGAGCTCGGCTTAGTAGTCGAGTTTCCGGCAGGCTCGCTCGCTCTTGTTACGTCTGGAGGGGTCCATCACGGCAACACTCCGATCCAGCCTGGCGAACGCCGCGTCTCCCTCGTGCAGTACTGCGCGGGTGGCTTGTTCCGCTACGTAGCATACGGGTTTTGCACAGCGGCGAAGTTTCTACGCCAAGATCGGGCGGGGAAGAAGCTTTTCAATGCCGGCCTCGCTGACCGTTGGCGCGCCTGCCTATCGCTTTTGTCGAAATCGTCCAAACTTGCGCGGGATCTGAACGATGTCTTCGGGGTGGACATAGACGTGGACTAGCGCTCATACATGTTTCTATTTGCTTACAACTACATGGTGATCATCTCCCCCCTTCGCTCTCTACATCAATTGTTATTCTATAGTCTACAATGTTCGAAATCGTTGAGGCAGCTTTTCTTCTGAGTTGTATCTCTACCTCTACGTTCCCGATTCGCCCGAGTGTGCTTATGCATGCACGTGATTCACTCACGGTCACGCGTCTTTGTTGACTGTCTCACGAGCGTGTTGCGACGCGTCGCGGCGTCTTCATCGCAAGACTGAGCTCCGCCTGTTCATCGCCCTCACCCGCCATTCATCGCCCTCACTCGCTCGTTCATTGTTCTCACTCGATAACAGCACTCCAGTTTCCCACCATCCAAAAGAACGCCATGAGCAAAAGAAAAGCAACCGTGGAGAAGGCCTTCAGACCTTCCAAAGGCTCAAAGCTGACGAAGCCTCCGCTCCACTTCGCAAGCTCGTCTTTGACTCCCGCCGCCTTGAGGAGCTTCGCGCTTTCACAAGACGGCAGAAAAGTATCAGCCCACACATCTCGCGTAACCCCGACATGTCCCATTGCACCAGTCAATCTTGAGGCTCCCAAGCTGCCTGCACCCTTAGATCTCGACCAGTCCGACGACCGAAGAGAACTTGAAGAAGAAGTCTACAGCGGAAGCCGAGACTGCGACGACGACGAGTCGGACATGCCGAGAGAGCGGACAGTCGTGTTTATAGGCGAAGACGACGGTCCCCGAAAGCGTTATATGAACTCGGTGCACCGCAAAGTTCTGCGTTCTTGCAACAATACTGATAGTACGTATTAGGATCGCCCGCTTTTGACATGGGCGAGATACCGGGATCAGTTTCTGGATGAAAGTCTCAGGGCAGAAGGCCGAGGACTTCTCGCCGGGTTAGACTGCTGCCCGGACTGTCGTAGAGCCATGCCGTGTACCGTTCGATGCCGGGAGTGTGCAGGACAAGAACTCACATGTGTGGAGTGTGCCTGCGAACGGCACATGCGCCTACCGCTGCATATGGTCGAGGTACGTGCAGGCTCAACGTTGTTCATATGCCGTCTTCTCACAAACAACAGGAATGGAATGGCAGTTTCTTCGAGCGTGTCTCTCTCAGCAAGCTAGGACTCACGGTACAGCTCGGACATCCTCCTGGAATCGCATGTCCGTATCGCTATCAACCACGCAAAATCTTCACAGTTCTCCACGTCAACGGCATCCACACCGTCAAGCTATACTTCTGCGGCTGCGGCTCGAGCGGGGGCCTCGATCCATGGAGACAGCTACGCCGCTTCGATTGGTGGCCCGCTATGCCGCTCGAGCCTCAGACGGCTGCGACGCGCACCCTCCTCAAGCACTTCCATCTGTTGAGTCTCCAAGGAAAGGTAACGGCGTACGACTACTATCGTACTTTGGAGCTCCAGACGGACAACACGGGTTTTTGGGCTCTGCCGGTACGCATGTTTTCCGATGTGGTCCATATTCATGGATGCTTACATTTAGTCTGACTACCAGGATCGCCGCGCAAGCTTCATGAACATCATCCGGCAGTACCGGCACATCCAGATGATGAAACAGGGTGGCCGTGGCCATGCTCTCGAAGGAATCAGCGGGGCAAAGGCGGGCGAGTGCGCCGTCTTGTGCCCTGCTTGTCCGCAGCCGGGATTGAACCTACCAGACGGCTGGGAGGATGCCCCCGAAGACAAACAGTGCGTATTTATCTTACCGTGCGCCTTTGTTCGTTACTGACTCTCCGACAGATGGCTATATCGTCGGATCATCGCGATGGACGCAAATTTTCGCCTCAAGAATAGGCTACGCTCGAGCGCCACGAAGGCCCGGGGTTCCACACGGGGCTGGCATATTTCGTCGAAGAAGAGGGTTACAACGCTCATGTGTCTAAATACGCCACGCAGGAGGAGGTAAATGGGTTCCATTTCGATTGCGCGGCGGAGGGTTGACAGATACCGATAGATTAGTAGCTGCTCCGGCTTTGCTGCGATTGCCAACGCAAATACAAAGCACACAAAAGGGCTCAGGGCGACTGGCGTGGGTGCCGTTCCGTGTGCGAAGCACGAGTTCTGGATGCCCGTGGGAATGGGAGATTTACAGAAAGGAGAACAGTGCGTCGCTATCGTCTCTTTCTCATCACTAACTCTGACGAGTTACCGCCTTAGATATTGTAATATGGATTTCATTTTTTGGAGTACCATGCGAGGCGTTGAGAACAATTCGCTCATCGTCTCGTATGATATCGCGTGCCAATGGAGCAAGAACCTGTGGCATCGTATGAAGGACGCACCCACCGGATTCGAACTGAGGCTTGCACCATCTGCCGTCGACTTCGCCATTCCCAAATTCCATCTCCCGGCACACGGGGGTCCTTGTCAAGTTCCATTCAGCTTTAATTACAAGTTAGGTGTCGGGATGATGGACGGGGAAGCGCCGGAACGGAATTGGGCGTCCCTCAATGGTGCGGCAAACAGTACCAGGGAGATGGGGCCGGGGGCGAGACACGACACTCTGGATGATCACTGCGGCCACGCCAACTGGCGCCGCGTCGTAAAAATGGGTGAGTACGCTCGTCCGTCACATGATGTGGTGTGTATTAATGATACTCGCCAGGTAGCTCCATCGTCCGTCGCATGAAGTCTGCTGTGGTGAATGCTGCCGAGCACGTCGAAGTGTTCGAGCAATTCATGTCGCATCTGATGGCCGAACGTCCTGAGCAAGTGCAGGAGTGGGTTTTCCTAGTGGAAAGATGGGACGCGAAGGACTACCGGGAAAATCCTTATGAGTGCGAGAAAGGTGAGTTGTGTTCATAGTGTTTGGCGGGGGCGGCACACTTATAATGCAATCCAGAAACGGCCTCCCTTGCCGAGGTTCAGCTCAAGCTTGCACAAGAAGAAGCGGAAAAGGCGGCAAATGGCTTGGCCAACGCTGCCGGTCCAGGGCGGACGGCATTTGTGTTGCTGGGAATGGATATTGAGGAGCAGCAGTACATTTTCAATGGCTACTCTCTGTTGTGTACGTGCGGCTGATAACGCGTAGATATTTGTTCACTTTACGTGAGGGAACAGCGCTCCAAGCCGCGCAAACGCAAGAGTCGCGGACGGCGATCTTGCGCCAGATCTACAAGTTTCGTGCTGAACAAGAGATCCGCATGCCTAACGTCGCACCACATTTCGACGTTGACGACACTACGGCCACGTCCAACCCTGAAAACATTCGCCTCTACCTTCCATCTGAGCTGCCGTTCAAGGAACGACTCCGGTTTTGCGATCAAGACCTTATCAACATGGAGGCCAAACTCCGGGAGGCTCAAGCCTCCGACGCGCTAGACGAGCTTCGGCGCCAGCTCCGCATCCGAACGTACCTCAATCAATTCAAGATAAAAAATGTGACTGGTCAACGCCCCAACACGCAAGCCCGAAGTCTGCAGAGTCGCATCGACGTGAAGGTCAAGGCTGCGGCAGCACGATATCGAAGGTGCCGGGCGGCATATCTGACACTTGTCGGGCCTGGAGACTGGGAGAATCGTCTCCGTGTCCTCGCAGACGAAGACGTGCGAGGCCTAGGAGAGCGGGCAGTCCGGGACATCGAAATAGAGGAGCACCGCCGTCTCCAAGATTGGAACAGGGAGGATCGCCGCCGTCCAACGAATTGGGATAGCGAAGACCGACTTGCAGCAGGGGGCGTGCACCCGGGCAAGAGCCGTCGGCCCCTCTCTTGGCTATGGTTCAGCGTTGGACTGTCCGCTGACAACACAGACCCTGGTCTGCACGACGGTGAGTTCGGTCAGTTCCATTGTTTACTGCCATCGTGGCTCATAGGAGGTCTTACAGCTCTGCGAGTCGAATGGGCAAAGGCTCGAGCCCGGGCGAAACGTTGGCACGAAGAAGTCCTGCGGATCCAAGAGGAGATGGCCAACGTCCTCCGCTATTGTGACTCGCTTTCCCGAGGCTGGAGGAGCGCGTGGCGTGAACGGCTGAATACCGACATCGTCCATGCACGCCGTATCGAGGACTCGGGACTCGTGGAAGGTCTTAAAGCTTTCGCGGAGAGGCAGGCCAGCATGTACCACCGCCTTCGCGTGTCTTTCAACCAACTGTGGTTGTTTGTGCGTCAGGACGCCATTGCGTATCTTTCTGTTCACCCCCTAGTTCGATATCCTTCTGGAATTGTGAATTCCACATCTATCAACGCGGCCATATGACGTGGTTTTCTTTGTAGTTCCTCATTCTTATATTACGTCGCTCATCTAATTACAATCTGTGTTGACTATGTAGAAAACGGACGGCTCCCTTCCGAGAGCTCTGCAATGGTGTAGATATGGGCCTACTTTGGCGTCCAGCACTGCAATCGTGCTCACCCCAACGTGGTGTGTAGTCGACAGCGCGACAACTACAAGCGAGGACGACGCGCGCCGCCGCGGCGCTGGGGGGTTGAATAGCATAGTAGCCCAAGGGAAGAGCTAAATCCACGCCTGCGGCACGTACCATTAACCCAGGCGAAGAGTGCTCGAGCGCGCACGACGCAATACTGCCACTCGGCACGCTGGCAATGATGCCGTCCCGTAAGAACTCCGAGCAATCAAACAAACAAGCGGGTACATACCTACCCCACCCAGAGCCCGCTTTCTGAACCGGCGTGGCACGAGGCGGGAATGAGGCCCGAAATGTGGGCCCCGACGCGATGCCACCGCCCGGCGTGCTGGCAGCGTCGCTGCGCCCTAATGGCGAAACAGAGCGGTGTATCAAGGGGCATACATGCTGCTGGCACCTATGGCCTGTGCGCTGCTTCGAGCGGTGCGGAAAGAAGTGGGAAGGAGGCCCGGAATGCGATCCCCGACGCAACGACTGCGCCCTGCGCGCCGCAACAGCGCCGGCCGCAGCGGGAAACGATGCCGCCGGTGTACCGCACGATGAGCTGGCAGTGCCCGTAAATGGGAAGTATCCATTGTAATGCAGCACAGTAAGACAGAGCATTATAATGTTGACTGTGAGAGCAGGGCAGTAACTCACTGGAGTATTGTAATGTGGTTTGGTGTAAGGACAGTACTATATTATATTGTTGTTACCTAGACGCCTGATGAGGAACTCAAACAGCTCCGTGCGGAAACGGCGCGTCTTAACGACCAGCTCTCCGCTGCTGCCCTAGAGGCAGACACGCTCCGAAAGGAGTTAGCTGACATTCAGCATCGCTTGGACGTCTCCAGCCAGGAGGTAGCCTGGCTAGAGGGAGCGCTCGACGACGACGACGTGTCGTCCATCGACGCCGACGTCCCGCGCAAGCGCGCGAAGACGAAGGCTGGGGCCGTGACCACTGCCCCTGCTGCCCCGAAAAGGGCAGCACAGCGACCGGCGTCATCAAACTCTTGGGAAACCTTCGAGATACAGACGCCAGCGAAGGTCGCTCAGCTCATCCGAGCTGCGGCTACTGATCCGTACGCACTGGCGCGCTGCAAGCAGATCATAACCAAGGGGCGTTCACAACTCTAATAGCCGAAATCAACTCCTCCCCTGTACTATTCCACCTACGTTTCGGGGTCCTGGGACAGCCACAACATGCGGTTTCTGGGCACTTTTTGTGTTTGAGTACTTTCCCATCAATGAAAACAGTTCAAAAGAACGTGGTAGCCTCAGAACACCTATAAGAGAGGACAGGGCTATTTTCAGGGGTCCAGACGACCTTGAGACTCAATAGACAGCCTTGAAGCGTGAAGGCTCGAGATTAGCTTATGTAATGGTCGCGTCCTCAGCCGTCCACAACGCGGTCGGTGGTGTCTCCATCCCGAGAGGACGCAGTCTCTCGAGGCCACCAATCTCTACACTCATTTATCCGTCTCGTCTAATGGCTTCATAATTATGCTCATTTTATCCGATTTTTTCTCTCTCACATCTTTTGACTACGAGCCTCCGAGCCAAGCACCCACCGAGGACTCCGAGTCGGATGAAGAAGGACAGGACTTCCTCTCGCAAGAAGACTCGGACTATGACACAGACAACGAGGAACTCATTGTTACAGAGCACTACCACCCACAGCATCAGACCAGTGCCTACCCTTTCATCTTGACCACAGTGGTCAGCCGAGATTTCTCTTCGGACTCATCGGATGTTCAAGCATCTCCGCTCGATGCCAGCATGGAACCGGCCGTAATGACGGGACACGTCGATCTCCAACCGACAGAGGTAAGTCACTATATAGATAACTATAAGAGTGAAAACCTCACCTTTAGCATCAGGTTCCCACCGGTCACACTGACCAACACCCGAGTCCATCGAGACCGGCCAAGTTGCACCAAGTATGCAAGTACTGCGGAAGAAAGATATCAGTCACTCAGAAGTCCGATTATAGGATGGCTCGGCACCAGCTTGGAAAGCAGTGCCAGGACATGCAGAGACATGCAGAGCGGGTGCGGGTTACCGAGGAAGCCGAGTCAATGAGGAGGCAGCTGGGCTTAGGGAAGGAAAGTGTGGCAAAGGGACCTACCTCAGAATTGGGAGAGGTGGCACAGCACAGGACAGCTTTATCAGATGGACACCCACGCTCGAATGTGGTCCCTCCGGCTTCTGACTATAGTCAAACCGGGAGCACGATCAAGGACGGGCCCGAGACAGTAATGGACAAGAACCACTCACCTCACGATCGCCGTGCCCCTACGGCCCTCGATGGGCACAACTTGGACAACTTGGACACATGCATGGGGATTCCACTGGTCTGGATGGCCGGGTCGATCTTCACAACGTTTCCGTGGCAGGTCTTGGAGGACAGTGCCGGGACGCTCGGGTTTTACATCAGCGATGTTCGGAAACACGGACAAGAAGTTTGGCTCACGTCAAACGCGTGCGCGGGTAAGAGAAGCATTGGCCACGAAGCATGCGCAGCTTGTCGTTTGGTCCCGAGCTCTCGAGCTTTGCGTAACATAGCGGAGCGTTCCCGTTCTAGTGAAACTGCACAACACACGCCGTATTACCTTCTCGCACACTTTCAGCTGGTCTACAAGTTGAACAAGAAATCAGAAGCTCTCAAGAGAGAAAGGACAACGGTATGTTACGCACCATCTCGGCCATCATCCGAGTCCGAGCAGCCATTCATCAGTGGTCTTCCAGATCAGCAATCAATCGCGGAAGCTGAATCGTCTGACGGTCCGTGTCAACAACTACCAGAGGCTCGTGGCAGCAATCGCGACGAACGACGTACCACGTATCCAACGCCTAATCCAGGTTGCGTTGAAGCAGCGTATCAGTCCACGGGCAATTTTAGAGCGCATCACACTAGCTGTTGCCCAAGTTTACCGTGTCCGTGGTGGATTCAGTGCGAGTGAGGTCGCTTTAGGGAGGATCATGAAGCATCTAGCGGGGCGAAAGGGTGTCTTCATACTTGCAAAAGCACAAGGCTTACCTTCGACATCTACGATCTGGCGCCAATCTCTTCCCCCGGTTGTATCTCCCTCCCCCGCAGCGCCCAAGGCAGCCGAGATTGCCCAGAACATCAGGTCATGCTTTCCGATTGGTGAACAGCGTCCATCGGGTGCGCAGGTCGTGAAACGTGGGTACTCGCTCATGATAGATGGTATAGCAATATGCCAGAGAGCGAGGTGGTGGAAGAGAAGCAACGAGATTGTTGGGCTGTGCCGCGAGCATGCGGTCAGAGCGGATCTAGGGATGGCCGATCTGCCATCTGTCCTCAAAGTCGTGGAGACAGTCCATGGCAAAAATCCAACTTGCCATTATGGGCGAGAGGCCACCGTCGCTGCTGTCGCACCCTTTGGCGCCGACAATTACCATCCTACCCCTATCCTGCTTTCGGTGACTTGCAAAAGTGAAACAGCTCCGGAGTTTGCTGTTATAGTCCGTCTACTCATCGATGGCTGGGCTACACATGGCGCGCATACGCTTGGCGAGTTGTGGTTTGTTTCTACCGATGGCGACTCAACGTTCCGTGGTGCTTTGTACTCCGTCTTGATGGATCGGGAATTGGACAACTCGCTCTACCTGGCGCTTACGCAACTTGAAGGCCTCAACTTGCGTTGTGGTCCACGCAATATCGTCATGGCCCCCAGATGCCAAACACCTCGTCAAACGTGAGCTGCCGGTGTATTAAATCTAAAATATTGTCCGGTTATTCATATGGTCTTTCTTGTTAGGTTCCGCTACTCTACTTCGCAGCAAGGATGGCATGCTGGTGAACGGTGTCATTGTTCACCGTTCACATCTAGAGACTTACCTGCAGATGCTGCCTGGTGAATCGAAGGACACCGTGCAGCTTCTGATTGACCCGCATGACCACCAGAATGTCCCGCGAGCGGTCAAGCTTCTAGAAGCTCTGGCATCACTTGAGAACCTCGATTCATCATACTTGGACCCAAGCGCTCTCCTCATTCTGTCCACTCTCAGGCTTCTCGGCGAGTTCTGGAACTCCTTCTTAGAGCCGCTGATCAACCCCGCGCTCTCCCTTTCCGATCAGCTGAGGTTCCTTTCACAATTTGGCCACCTTTCATTCGCTCTGTATCACTTGCATGGGTCCTCATTCATGTCCAATCAGCTATATGGAGACACACAAGCCTTCGTCAAAGCCGTGTTTGTCGCAGTGGAAAGGCAGCGGGAGATCGACGATACACTTCCCTTCTACCTATATCAGATGGGTTCTGATCGGCTGGAGGAGATATTCGGCGAGGTCCGAACTCAGAGCCATGATCGTAACTGTGACATCCTTCAGCTCAGCGAACGCCTCTCTACCTCCGTTGACACCGTCAACGTCTTAAACAGCTACCCGCAGTGGAACCCGGGACATCGCCGTCTCTCGTACTCAGGCTCGGAGGGCGTTGATCACGTCAATCCTCTCTACTTCACTGGCGATCTTGTTGTCGGAAGCGTCTTCACAGGTTCTGTTTGGGAAAAAGGGAGAGCAGATGCCGAAAAGGCATTGCGGCGATGCAGTGTTGTGTTTGACTTCTCACAGGCACTTTCCGAAGACGGAGTCGACTTCTTGCGACCTCGAGGTGGCGACAAATACCCAGGTGTGTCGATGGAGGTTGACCGTTCCATTTTTGTTGAACAGCGCCCCACATCTGGTGAAACAATAGCTACAGAAACAGGCTCTGTTGCCATTTCGGACGACAGCACTGACAACGCTGTAGCTGTTGCTCCCGAGCTATCTCCTTCGCCGACCTCAATGCCGCCACTGTCTTCATTACAAACAGCAGCCACAAGCCCAACCATCCCGACTCCAGCATCTGTATTGGACTCGCCAGCCGATCAGCTTGACAATGTTGTCAGCATCACTCTGGATGACCTCTTGACAGAGCCGGACAGCTCTGGCAATGTGACAACATCCGAGGATGACTCACGTCACTGGGTCGAGTACACGTTCCCCAATGGCAGCAAGAAGAAGCTGCATAAGGCATCACTTCTCGCCGGCCTCTTCAAGTCCGATCGCCGCCAGCTCTGCGTAGAACGGACTCTCAGGGTGCGCTGCTATTCCAAAGACTTCTGAAAACCCACGTTCTATGGCGAGGAGTCATCTGGCGAGAAGTCCTTCATTGTTGGTGACACCGCAGCATGTCCAATTCACGTTCTCGATGCCGTCACAATTGCACTGATTTCTGTCATTGTGATTGACCGGAAAGGTGTTCGTGTCACTCATATCGATGTAGAAGAGCTCCACACCAACCCAGATGTTCTGATATCTGCTCAGGTTCTTGTTCTACGTGATGTCCTGGTCACGGAAATTATCGATGCCCCGCAAGCATCCGATCTCGATGGTGATGAGCTGCAAGACGAACACACGGTCTCAGTCACAACCCGGAGATGGGTATGGAATGGCGACTATGCTCGGTTTCTACCCCTGACCAATCAAGCTGCGTCTACTCAAGTAACAGATAACGGCTCTCGCAACGCATACATCGTCCGCATTCCTGGCCATCTTGTCCAACCTGTCAGCCTTGATATTGTGCCAACCTCTGTTCTTCCCCCTCCCGAACGTGTGCTCCTTGAGGGACGGGACATTGTGTCAACATGTTCCATCGCTTACGACAGCCTCGAAGACGTTGTCAACACAATCTACGAGACAAAAGAGGTCTCGGACTTCTTAGGCCCGGGAAAGCTGAAGAAGCTGGGCCACAGTACGGCCCTTCCATACAGTGATCGTGAGGGTGAGTGCCTCGTAACTGATTGACGGTCACCGTGAACTGATCAGTGATTCGATGGCGCTACCACAGGCGTTCCGCGGTTGATCATCAGCAGCGCAACGCAGACTCTCATTTCAAAAAAGTCGGAGTCTGGAAAGGTAGCTTGCCACCAGTGTGGCAGCTTGGTAGACTCCGATGGAGTTCGTGGACATGTAGGGATGCACATCCTCCGTGCTTTGGCAGGGGTTGTTGAGACCGGCCTGCGAGAATTGGTACGTCTGAGTCAATGTGCCAATCGAAGTCTTGCCATCTTTCTAACACCCAAACACTTTCTAGGTCAATCCTCACACAGCGTGCGGCTTTTGTGGTCGGAGCGGACTTGGATGCGACACTCGATTGGACAAAACAGCGGCAAAGTCATACAAGATTGTCTCAAAGTGCCCGCGCTATCACAAGTTCAATTACCAATCTGCTCTCAAGTATTCCATCCGTACGCTGTCGACAAACGTACCTGTCGAATGTGTAATCTGCGGTCCCGACACTTTCATGAAGAAATCCCCGGTGATCTGGAAATACAGCATGTTTGATCATGTCAGAATTTACCACCCTCAGTACTGGGACGCCGCCTGCCGCATTCCACACTCTCTTGACAGCAAACTCGACACAGTCCTCGTGATATCAGCAGACGAGTACGCTTCTGCCTTGAAGGGTCAGCTCACTTTGCCGTCTTCATCCAATTCCATTCCGGGTGTGCCAGTGCACTTCTCCGAGTCCGGCTCCAATCAAGTCTCCTTACCTTATCTTGGCAACACATCGTCCGGTCCTTCTGCTGGTGCAGTAGCCCCACGATCCAAGGCAAAGCGCAAGTCGCATACAGCTGGCTGAATAAAGTACACACTCTTTCCTCTTAGTACATATTACTGATACCCTTGCTCGAGTTGACTCGAGCACTCCGAGTCGTTGATAGTTCAGACTTCACTATAATCTACTAATGATGAGATATCATCGGAATAGTACATACTATACATGCATAGATACATACACTACTTACGAGGGCTTACTGCCTCTCATCTTACTTGCTAACGTCGCTGGCACATCGCGCGAGTCGGCTCGACCTTGATCTCTCCGCAGCCTCAGAGCATGCTGACTCAGAGAATCGCCTTTTTGGGCGGTTCTACAAGAGTTTGCTCTCGGGGTCCTGGCAGGTCACTTTACGGGGGTTGATTTCATGTATTAGGGTTGTGAACGCCCCTTGATCATAACCGAGCTTGATCGCAAGCAGCGCCCAGTGACGGACAGCACCCAGGCCTTGCGCCGTAAATGGCAGCAAGGCAACAACGCGAACGCGTTTGCGGTCGCGCGCGCCGCCCTCGAAAAGTCGAAGGCACGAAATGCCTCAGGGGGAGGGTCGAGACAGCCCGCTTCCCCGCTAGACGAGTTCGCGCACACACCAGTCCCGACTGGCTGGGACGATGAACCCATGCCCACCATTGTCCCCACACAACCGGTCCGCACGACAGGCACCAGGACTGGGGGAGGGACTGCCCGCGTACCCGCCACAACGAGCGGTGCAGCTAACGCTGCTAAAGCCAAACGACTTACGGGCAAAGTCGTCACCACTACGTCGTCGACCGCTGCACCGGCTAGCGTCCCGTCGTCTCCCACTATGGAGAGACGACAGCGCGACCCCGAGGGCGTACACAGGCCAGCTCAGCCATCGACGACGCACGTACCAATAGTACGTGCTACCGCCCCCATCGTAGTATCGACGCACTCTGCTCCAGAGTACGACGACTCGTACGATGTGTGGTATTACTACCTGCACGACAACCCGTCGCAGGTACCGAGCGGCGTCGAGATCCACGCCGCGGACGGATTCATGAATGGTCGCCCTCGGCGCACCTCGCTTGAATCGCACTTACTGATGCGGCAAGCAGGCCCCGTGGGCCGCACACCTGAAGCCAGAACGCAGCGCGGAAACTGGGTCCGCGCAGCGACTGCGCTATTTTCGATCAGAGGGCTATATGCCGCGATCGTGGACGCCGAAGAACTCGACGTCGGGCGCGGGATTCGTAGTCCCGTCCCCAGCATGACGCGTGACACCCGAAACTTGACCGTTGAGGATGTTGCCCGTCACTTTGCCACAGTGGGACTGCAGGTTGGCAGTCCCCAGCTAGTCGCCATGGAGAGATACGCTGTTCGGCGTCGCAACGAACGCTCTCATCGCGATGCGGATAGCACCGACGATTGGCATCGGCCACCCACACGTGCGGAGATGGCAGTACGCTATACTGCTTTGTTGCCCGCGGGCACAACGCCTGACGCGTCTACCCCCTTGCGCAACGAATACCCTAATCGAGCACTCGTTGCCGCAGCCACAGTCACTACACTCATGGCTGCGACTCATACCAGCCACGCGCCGTCGTCTGCGACGGTGGGCCCGAGCCGTATTCAATTCGGCTCCATCCCTGTGAGCGAGACAGGGGGAGGGTCGTCCGTGAATAACGAACACTCCTCCCGGTCAGACTCCCCACTTCCTCAGGGGCAGGACATTGAGATGGGAGACGCCGTGAGTAACGACTTCTCCGTCTCCTCGTCGACTGCCGATCCAACGCAGGTACCTCTGCCTAAGTCACCTGGATCAGTGGAATCGGGACTGGATTAGATTACAAAAAAAATAAAATAAAATAAAATAAAATAGGAATCCTCGCTGCTGGGCGCAGCAATAATTCAAAATTTAATAACTATTGTGACTGTCGGCTATACGCCGTGACTAGACCCTACCTGGTCTAGTGGGGGAGTGTGTAAGGGGGCGTAAGCCTCCGCACACGATGTAGACGCGACTTAGTCGCTGCGCGCCTTAGGGCACGCGAGGAGCGTGACATCACGTCACGCGGCCGGCATCGGCCGGCGTGGGTCTTATCTCGCCACTCCCCTTATGGGAGCGGCACTTCTTCTTACATCCACACCATACCTACGGCATCCACCCTATTCCTAGAGAATACACGGGATTCCGTTCACTTGGCGTGCATCAAGGAGCAGCAAAACACTATATTACAGCGACTCTTCCACGACTCGATGAGCATTGTCATGGAACCCTTCATTGAGGCCGGAAAACATGAAGTGGAGATGACCTGCGCAGACGGCGCAGTGCGTCGCGTCTTTCCTATCCTCGCTTCGTACGTCGCCGACTATCCGGAGCAATGTCTGGTGACTTGCTCCAAGAGCACCACCTGTCCGAAGTGCAAATGCAAAGCTAACGATCTCGGGGAGAAGAGGCCAGCACAGGACAGGGATCCTACCTGGACTCTGGGAGTCATAGGTGAAGCCAAAGAGTCGTCCAGCAGCGAGGACGCCTATTTCAAGGCCTGCATGGCTCAGGAGGTATCTGGAGGTGTTCCGAACCCTTTTTGGAAGGATCTGCCGTATACTGACATCCACATGTCAATGACGCCAGATGTCCTGCACCAACTCTATCAATGCATCTTCAAATACATCTTGGACTGGACCAGCACCGCCTTTAACAAGGAGGAACTGGACGCCTGCGTTCGCTCTCTTCCTCCAGCGTTTGGCGTGCGGCACTTCAAGAATGGGATTTCCGGCCTCTCGCAGGTCACAGGCAGCGAGCGCAAGGACATGGCGCGTATACTGCTCGCCTGTCTTGCAGGGAAATTGGCGAAACCAGTTCTCCTCGCCACTCGCAGCATTCTGGACTTCATATACCTTGCTCAGTATCCCTCCCATACAGATACCACCCTCAAATACATGAAGGACGCTTTGGACAATTACCTGAAGCATCGCGACATCTTCATCCAACTGGGTCTTCGCAACGACTTCAACATACCAAAATTCCACTCTCTCCTACATTACGTAGTCTCTATCCAACGTTTCGGAACGACGGACAATTACAACACCGAGATGTTTGAACGCTTCCACATCGACTTCGCAAAAGAAGGTTGGTGCGCTTCAAACCACAGAGATGAACGGCCCCAGATGATTCTCTGGCTGACACGCCGGGAGAAGGTGGCGATGTTTACGGATTACCTAGACTACATGGCTTCCCTCCCTCCTGTTCAGTCTACTGCCGGTGCTCTTCCAGACTCTACTGCACCTTCTGCACCTCCAGCATCTTCCGCTTCTCGCCCCAGAGCTTCCGCCCCTGCTCTCCCGGGACCTAGCACTCCAGCAGCAGCAGGTTCCTCTCAAGCCGTCGGGGCAGAAGAAAACGCTGGCAACTCAAAGATTCAGATTACGAAGAACCCGTCAAAGGCAGGCCAGGACCTTCGTAAGATTGAAGAGACTCACTACACTACAGGCTTCTCTCGAAGCCTCAAAGAATACCTCAACAGCTTTATCGCAGGTCGATCTCTCCACGAAAACGTCTCCCGCCACCCTCTTCCCTTCAACCGCTTAGA
>MU277269.1:10442-91711 GCA_022160305.1 Artomyces pyxidatus | reverse complement strand
CCTTCAGGTGCTGTTACTATACAAGTAATTTTCTAAAATAAGAGCTCAGTTACAAAAATTTCAGTGTGGCAAAAGCAGAAAGTGGGCCAAAAAGATGATGATATGTTCCTAAGTCGCTGCCGGGGGTCGAACCCGAGAAAGCTGAGAGGTCTCAAGACAGCCTTCAACTCCGTTCAGTCACAGCGGCGTGGACGGAAGCGTAATTTTTGTAATAAGACTGTTACATGATTTTTGGAGTGGCAAAACTATCATCAATTTGTGGGATGCCACTGTCGGGAGTCGAACCCGAGAAGGCTGAGAAATATCAAGTCAGCCTTCGACACCGTTCAGTCACAGCGGAGTAAATGGACATGTAACTTTTGAAATAAGACTGCTACATCAGCAAAATCACATCTACCTTAGACGGTCTTAGAGACCTGGTCCAGGCCGGGTAAGGTGCCAGAGCCGCCAGACATCGTACCTGGCGAAGTTATGTCCCCTCCTGGCCAAGGTGACGTTTCCCTGGATCGGCCTGGAAAAGGTGGCCTAAGGCTCGTCAAAGACTCGTTCAGTGGCCAGGTCAGAGCCTGTGCCAGGTCATAAATAGGATATCAGATTCCAAATGCACGGTCTGTCTCTTGGTTTGCCAGTGCGGGAGCATAAGTTATGATGTCAAGAGGTGTATTTCGAGTATATGTACATGAGCCACGGCAGTATCTACTCCGTACTAGTTTACCAGACTTCCACGGTCTCGACCCTGTCCTCCATCTACAGCTACAGTACCCGGAGCTTGCCAGATAGCACTGGCAGGCCGCTGCTGACGTCTGGAAGCCTGACAACGGTGTCACCGTCCTAGGCAAAACTCGTCGCATGATCCGACAAGGCAGGCGCTGAGGTCTCCGAGTTACCTGGGGCGTCGTTGTCGTAGGGGAGTGGGGAGGCATGCGTTGCGACGAGGGGCCGCGGCGCGTAAGCTTTCGCTCACGTTCTCCGGGTCCGGTGCATGGGGTGGTCATCCTCGCTGGTGAAAGTTGTGGAGCGGGGGAGGGTCGTGGCTCGGCATAGCCGCCGCTTGAACAGGCTACACCACGGAGTCGTACGTAGACGAGAGGGAGGACGGAGATGGAGACACATGGAGACGCAGGGAGTGAGCTCGAGACAGAGAGCTCACCGGGTTGACTTTCACTGACATGTCCTCAGTTGGTCCTCAGTATTCCGAGTCCTCCCTCGTCCTTCGACTTCTCGCCATGTTCGGGAGCTGCTGGCAATGATGAGAACAAAAACCTCATGAGCCATAAGTATGGTCGTTCCAAAAGAAAAAAAAAGCAAGCCCGAATGTCGCACACGTACGACCAATTTTCGGATGGCATCGACGGAGGGTTGGCAAGGCGATGACACCAAGGAATAGCATTCTTCTTGAGGGTTGCGAAAAATGAGGACCCGTGTCGGTGATACTTGCGACGAGGAAATTGAGGAATTGGGATGTTGAACACGAGGAAAGACGAAGATGGTGGGAGGAAGGAAGAGGGAAAGAGGTGACGACGGCAACGTGAATGCGTCTATGATGCCAGCGGGCAAGTTTAGGGCAGGTCAGTATTAGACTCGACGCGTCGTCAAGAAACATGAAAAAAAGTCGCACAGGTTTTGAGGCGTTCTTGTCGGAGGGACTGTAACCTTAGAGCCTGTGAGAGGTCTTTGGAGACGGACAAGGCGCGTCTTAGGAGGTCTGGCGCGTCGACGCGTCTTCTTAGCCGGTCTTAGGATTACCTAATCGCGACCTCCCCAGGTCTAACTCTAAGACGCGATCAGACCGCCAGACAACCGCCAGGTCGCTCAAAGGTCCGCCAGGGATATGTAATTTTGCTGATGTACCTGATTTGGTAAAGACAGACCACCATACAGCTGGAAGTCGGAGAACATATTGGACAGTACTTCCTCTTTTTTCTTGAATAATTGGTCTAGTTTATACGCATATCAGACTATTTGGTAGATATTACAACTACTTCTCTCCATATGTGCCAGCGTCATGATGTTCTAAAATAAAATAAGTACCAAAGAGACCATGGAAAATGTGTCCAAAGCGGAAAGTGGGCCAAAACCGACACGTATCTGTTCCAAGTCGCTGCCGGGGGTCGAACCCGAGAAGGCTGAGAGATATTAAGATGGCCTTCAACTCCGTTCAGTCACGGCGACATGCACAGACTCATAATGTTTTAAAATAAGAGTTTAGTTTCCAAATTTTTTTGAGTTGCAAAAGCATATTTTCTGTCCTGCCAAGTCGCTGCCGGGAGTCGAACCCGGGAAGGCTGAGAGATCTTAAGACAGCCTTCAACTCCGTTCAGTCACAGCGGCGTGCATGAACATGTAACTTTTGAAATAAGTCTATTACTGAATTTTTGGAGTGGCAAAAGAATCGTGAAATTCAAACTCACGCCGCTGCCGGGGGTCGAACCCGAGGACGCCGCACAGAGCAAACGCCTCCAACACCGTTCAGTTACAGTAGCTTCCTTACTCTCATATTTCTCTTCTCCTCATTTGACATCCGTACTCGCTCTACAGCTGGTCTGTCACCCGAAGCTCCTCCTCCGCGTCCACTGTCAACTCAACTGCCCCAGCCCTGCTCTCTGCGCCAACAAGTGCACTGCTCTGACTTCCGGTGCTCAACGCCCATCTCGCGCATCGCCGGAAGCAGGCGGGTTAGTTTTTGCCTGTGTGACAATATAGGGTGGGCAATTGCCATCCTCGCTGACGCCGTTTGAGAACAACGCCAGGCATCAAGTACGCCGTCTCGGACGTTGTTGTCCTCGTCCTCGTCCCATTGTCAACCCTCCCCGTCCTTTCTCTCACTCGTGTGCTATGTACCAGCTTCGTTGGTATGCAGAGTTCTCGACTGTACCCAACTGAATAAGACACTCGACTACTCTCGCTCTATGCCCACCATCTCCCAATCACTTGCTCACCTTGGTCCCTCAGTTTCCCACACAGGGTCACGCTGGCAACCGTACTCCTCTATCCTATCCTCCTCTAACGCGCGGTCCTCCCCTTCGGGCGCATATCTGAATACCCCAGCAACAACTGTATCAACACCAGCATCAGTTCTCAGCCTCCCTCCATGCGAATCAGTTCACCTCAAACAGTCTCTCCCCATTCCCCCGAAGGCTCAACGTCAACTCCGCGATGTGCAGAAAGCCAGATATCTGAATGGTCTTGTCGGTGAGCATTTCTCACTGCATACCGCGCCCGCTTGCACAGCCGCGATGTCCCTAGTGAGTCCATCTCGCTAAGCTAGATCTTCTAGATATTGCCGTCAAGTCGCTGGGCGAAATATGGAACCCCCAAGATAATCCTGCAGTCTTCTTGAAGCGAACGTGTTCGACTATACCTCCTGCACTTCCCACTACGACTCACCTCCCCCCGACTAATAGCGAATATTCAACCCACGTATTTGCGGCCCGGTACACCCAACTACCCTCCCCTCTGGTCTTGCCGAACCACCCAGTCTCCCTGTCTCCCTCTCCGACATCCATGCGAACCCCGCGGCCCAGCTGCTCACTCAATCCCTCCGCTGCCCCGTCTCGAAGCAATGTCACGCCGATGAAAACGTTTGTGCGCGAAGTCTTGCGTCGATCGCGGACTTCGTGTTCCGTTCTTCAGACAGCGCTCTGCTACCTCGAGGCTGTACGGCACAAGGTGCTCGATGTCGTTCGTCAGGAGAAGGAAGGTTCCGGGATCCGTGGTGAAGTGGACCAGAGCTCGCGGATCATCCAGGCCGAC
The DNA here is from genome assembly GCA_022160305.1 of Artomyces pyxidatus. Taxonomy (NCBI): domain Eukaryota; kingdom Fungi; phylum Basidiomycota; class Agaricomycetes; order Russulales; family Auriscalpiaceae; genus Artomyces; species Artomyces pyxidatus. Next base: position 87,958 of record MU277269.1, on the reverse strand, counting down.
GACCCCGCCGCAGGCAAGCGCATCGATGAAGACGTCGACTTTATCGACACCTCTCATCTGGGCAACGTAGAGAACCACGGGAGCGTATCCTCTTGGCAGCCACAGGATCCCCCGCCTCACGTCGCATCCATTCCGAAAAAGCAGCCGTCTCGCGAGCCGCTGCCCGCGCTTCCGTCCCTGCCTTCCCCCCTTCTTTGCCCGCGCCGCACGTTCCTCGCCTCGCTCATCCTCGCGAGCAGATTTGTGCTGGAAAGATCGCACTCTAACCGTGCTTGGGCGAAGCTCGTGGGACTGCCCGCACGCGAGATCGGCCGGTGCGAACGCGCGCTCGGCGAGGCGCTTGATTGGAGGCTGTGGGTTGAAGAGGCGCCATCGAAGCCCGGTCGCAGCTACGAGGACATCCCGTTACAGGGCGGCGATCACGCCCTCGCGACCGCATCTCAAAAGCCATGCGAAAGGACCTTCCCGCCCGCCCGCCCGTACCCTCCGGGCCCGATCGTACCACCGTTCGCGGTCGCTACGCGAAGCCCATCGGTACCCTCCCTGCCTTCGTCGCCGATCGCGTTCAATGGGCAGACGACGGGCGTCTGCTTGCTAACCATTCACGAAGGGGCCCCTCGCGCGCACACAAAGCCCCGCATATCGGACGCGAGCGCGAGCGCGTCGCTCCCGTGCACCCAGAAGGACGCGGAAGCGCTGGCTGCTGCTGCGTTGCCGGATGCACGCAAGCGTGGCGAGTTTGCGATCGACGAGGCGCCGCCGCGGGGGGGGGGAGGAGGGCGCACGCGACAGGGACTGCACATCACGGCGGGATGCGCATGTGTAGACAGCATCGGGGGAGGATTAGACGGCGGCGGAGAGGATGTGCTAAGACTACTCTTCGTCGCCGGCTATTGTGTTGCGATGGCTGCACGACGATCACGCTCAGGTGCAGACGACGACATCCCCCGGACCTGATGGTGTCGCCTGCGAGAGGTACAGCTGATGTATCTGTGACGGTCGCGGATGGGCCTGTGCAGGAGGTAGGGATCACAGGCGAGGGTGGCCGTACTACATAGATCCGATGATATTCATTTCTTGCTCTACTGTTTTGCGGTATTTTACTTCAAATGTATCTTGTTACTGTGTCTTTGTATCCGTTCATGCACTCCATAGCATCTCGATACCCCTGACGCAACGGCGTGCTACTTTGATTTACGTAATAATATCGGCGACGGAAATTAAACGACGGGTGCCCTTGAGCTGTCCGCAGACGTCCTCAAACTATCGAGAGATGATGCCCCCCGATGCCACGTATCATCCACGTAAGTTATCATTCACGTATCACCTCGCTCCGAGAGAGGTTACTCGACGTGCCCGCAGCTCGTGATCGAGGAAGGCGCGAACAGACTTGGCGCTGAGATGAAGCAACCTGCGAAGGAACGCTGAGATCGGACCTGATCAGAAACATGTGGTGCTGGGTGTACAACATTGTGTCCGTCTACAGCAATGCGGGGCAGGCCTCGGCCCTGCAGCTAAAGGCGCCTCGTGAGGACGCCACCACGCCAAGTGCCTTGTCGGCCGTGAGCGCGTTGCTATAAGAGTTATCGATTAGTGGACGAGTAAAGCCTCGGAGCCAGGCCATGCACGAGCTGAGTGTCACCCCTCTCAGCGTGTCCTAGGCGCGTAGATCACAGTCCAGATGTAAGGTAAGTCGACGAAAGCCCGGCGCATAGCAGCCTGCAAGGGGAATGACTCACGCGAGCAACACACAGAGATCTACATCGGCGGAGTGGATAAGTCGACTGCAGGAACATCGAACGGTGATCCTACGTGTCGGTGTCCTACTAGGCGCTTAGCGAGCTGCTGAACAAACAGGTGAGCTGCTCACAGAGTTGGTAGGTAGATCGCCGACAGAGGCGGAGGGTGAGTGCTATCGGGCACAGTGCGGGTCTTCTCATGTCTGACTGATGCAGGGCAGCCACCTTGATCGAATCAATCGCTCATTTTCCGCTGCATCCAAGAAATGAGCAAAAATCGCATTACTTGCAGAGAAATCATACCTTTGTAGAGCATAGCATGCGCAAAGCCATCCCGCTAATTCAAAAAGATCTTCTCGCTCACCTTGTTGGGCAGACTTCTCTCTCCAACACACACCACGACCGCTTGAAACCCTCTCCTTTGGCCCGAAGTAGCACAGCTGGATAACGACGAGCGAGTTCTTGACTACCGATCCCGCGGTGAGGAGTTTCGCGTATAGCGCATAGGGAGCGCTGCATGAGGAAGGGCGCGGTGGGCACGTGTGAGATGGAAGATCGAATAAACAAAGAGGCCGGAGACTCACTAGAATGGAGTTTTAGAGACATTCAAGGGTGTGGCGTATCGACCTATCGACACATTCGGGCTCGGAAATTGCTCGGAAACTGGGTTCTATGTTTGAAGCGGCGAGGGTTGATAGGGACAAGGGTCGTCTGAGAGTCAAGGCTGGAAGACCTCGAAGGATTCAATGAAGGCTCAAGTTAGCCTCGCAGCCATTATTGCATAAACACAGGTGAGCATCTCGAATGCCTGATCCGCCGAAATGACGGACTCAGTCGCATTCAACATGGATTGTCCGCGCCAGATGTCCCCAGGCGGGCGGGTGTCTTCGTTGTGGGTTGACAAGACCTTCTGCAATGGCGAGATCGATCGAACCGAAGATCTATGAGGGTAAGTGAGTGGACAAGACTTGAAACTCAATGACTCTAGCTAATTCTTCACGTCGTCCTATTGTACATTTAGTATGGCATTGACTCTGAATGGAATGTTCGGTTCGAGGAATCGCCAGTCTGCGTTTGATAATTCAGCCAAAACGAAGACGGCAGTCAAGACCGGGCACGTACTTACTGATGCGACGGTGGCTTCCGTCAGGGTCATCAACAAGATCCTGTGGTGGGCGGTGTTTAGATGCAGCGCGGGAGGAGAGGGCGGAGCCATGCACTGCAGCGAGGAGTAGCAGGGAGTAGCTGCGCTGGTCGAGGACGAGCCTGCTCACACGCGAAAACAGAAGAGGGGCGCGGAGACGCGCGCGAGAAGTCGTTTAGGCCTTAATCAGCGGTGAATCGCGCGAGGAAGGAAAAACTCACGCACATGGCATACAGCCAAGGTAGCTAGCAAGCAACCGAGAGCCTCCGACCGAAAAACGATCACGTCGATGTAGTCGGCGAGCAAGGGATGTTGAGCAGCAGCGACCTATGGCAACTTGGTTCGTACAACCGCGAGACTGAGCACGAAGATCAAGGCCTTCTGCACGTCCGACGCGACGCGGGCGGGGTTTAGGCAGATTTGCGCAAAGTAAGGACGTACATGCGCCCGCACAAGGCAAATTTCTTCGACAGCAGGTCGACGGTCCGCCCGTCGTTGTCGAAACAAAACTTCTCGTAAAGCTTGAGCGCTGAGCTCCGGGACTCCGCAAGAGCTTGAGGAATGTGCGAAGCGATTGGACCGAGGTTGCTCCAGGCCGAAAATGTGCGTCGGTGTTCTTGTCGAATTCGAAGCTCGCGATCGACGTGCGGACGGGTGGAAGGTGTGCCACGTATCGTTGGAGGACAAGGAACGGGGCTGGAAAAGGACTGAGCGCAGTGGGCGACGTTGTCGACGGTGAGGGAGGCGCTCTCGGAGGCCGCTGAGGAATATAGGATAGGATAGAGAAACCGAAACCCAACAGGCGACGGCGGCCGAGGCGCGGCGCCTCCGAAGTGCAATGATCCGGCTCTGGGGCATATCCACCAAATTTCTGTCTGACGCCGGTGCGCGCAGACGTTTCCACCGAGCCAACACTTTCAGCACTTTTGCGACTGCACCAATACATAGTGGGGACCCTTCACGCACCTCTTTCCGCCCCATGCGGAGATCTTCTTGAAGGTATTCCTGGAGCCTCTCCTGTGGCCCGACGTAGCACGCTGCACATCTGGATAGCGACGGGTGAGTACTTGAATCCTTGTCCACGGGTCCGGCGGTGAGGAGGAAGCTAGTTTATGATAGCTCACAGGGAGCGGTCCTGGATGAGCGAGAAGACCTTCCTGAATCGATATGATAGAGTTGCGCAGGTGCTGTGCGGTAAATAGGTACAATTTCTCTGGATAGGATGAGATTTGTGCTCATCTCTGATTTGATGCAGCGGGAGATCGGGGGCTCATTCGATCAGCTTTGGCGACGGGGCTCTCACTGATGAGGTGATCAACAGAATAGTCCTTGGTTTGCCGACACCCCCATTGGCTGCAATACTTGCATCTCAATACTGTTTTTCTGGATTTCCGCATACTGCCTTGACGGCCTGGTCCTTGGAGCTTGCTGGCGATGGGACGAGGATCTATGATAACGCCGTTCTGGAACTTTCCTCGTCCAAACATCACTGCAGACAAGATATGAGAACCCTGCGCGATGCAAATTCTGATTATGAGATTGCGTCTCCAGACTGCAGTGAGAAGCTGACTCCATGATAACCGCCCTGCATCAGTGGGACGCATGTTCCGCGCTGTGACGAAACAGCCAACTCGAGAGGTGGGTTCTGCCCGACATTGGCTCACATTACCCACGCTCACACATTGATGTTCATCGACAGAGAGCATTTTTCCCCAATCGTTTTGGGTACTGCAAAGCACTGCACAAGCTACTCTCGTCGAAACGAGCGTACACCTTCGATCTTGCAATCCACAGTTCACTGGCTCTTGGTACGTTCCATTCGTCCTAACGCAACCATTGTATCCGACATTCATCAGCATCAGGCCAACAGATCCCCTTTCCAATGATACCGCCAGCCGCCTTCGTCATTCGGCCGCACCCTCTCGACTGTCACCAATCCCTCCACGGGCCAAGTCTACGTACACATGACACAAGAGGACACGCGGATAATCTCCAGCAACATTGAAGTCGCGCCTTCAGATGCGTTTTTCGGACCAGAGGCTGTCGGCTCAGTGCTTGAGGCAAGGGTAGGATCGCATAGGGGCCGTTTCATCGAGACCGTGTGCATTTTGCCAAACCGGGCCCTTGCAACGTTTCTTATCGCTGTCACAGATTACTCTTATACGGCCGTCGTACAAGGCATAATCCACACACCGCCTGTTGTCGCTGAGCATCTCAGCAAGTCACCGCAGACCTTTCCATCTCATGGCACACTTCGTGCACGCACACCTGTCCGCCTCGTTGATCCCGTTAATGATGGTTAGCGGCAGCATGAGGTTGTGAAGAAGGCCTTTTGAATATGAAAGCCAGGCGACGTTTTGACGAAGACAGGCTTGAACTTGGGCAACTGCGAGTCTTGGGAAGATCAAGGATTCCAAGGTCGCCGTATCCAGGACAGAGAATGAGGTAGCAGAGCAGGTCGAGCAGGTCAAGCGGCAGCTGAGATATTCTTAAACGAACTTCGTCAGGGATACCCTGGACTGACCCAAGCCTGTACAGGTGGCGGCTCGGCTCCTCGAGCGGTATCCATCGAGGTTGCTCCTGCCTGACTGGGCAAACCCTTCCGGCAAGTTTGAGCTTCGGGTGGTGTTTACGGCCGAAAGGCCGTCACTTACACCTTATTCAAATCCCTCCGTCGACCGCGCACACGCGCCGCTGCATCACCCTTCACCTTTGGCCTCGAGCAGTCATGATACACGCATCTGAACGAACCCCGACATTCCGACATGTGTCCGCAATCCCTGACGCACCGGGAGCAGGCAGGAAGGGGGTGGACACACGGTGAGTATGCATGCACCACGCTGTGCTACCTATCTCCATACACCACCATCACCGTCGCCCTCCTCCTCTTCATCTGTCAAGCGCTCTGCGCTGCTGCTATCACGCATGGCGACTGCGTCGGGTCTTCCGCCACTGTGCGTCGACGCGCCAGATCCTCGCACCTACCCTGTGCTCGCTCAATTCCTCGTATCGCGCTACTTTCGTCGTCAGCTGATGGTATGTCGACGGCGCGCACCGCACCTTCTCCCTCTTCATCCTCCGTGAACTTCGAAAGGTAAGTTGGTGTGCGACGGTGGGAGGTCAGCAGTGCAGGAGGGAGTCGACAGTGGCCAGCAGCACATTTCAGAGACGTCGTGTGAAGATGTAGGTAGACTAAGAGGAGACTGAGTCTGCGGCTTTGATCGATCGAGAACTGGAGGCAAGTCCTATCCTATCCTAGTCGAGCTGCAACTCCGATCTGACTGTGCCAGTCGGCCGGAATCGGACACGTCCGTTGCATGACATGATTCGACAGCTGCCGTGTTCAAGATACACCCACAAAAGAGGTATGTGCGCCCCAGTGATGCTCTAGCGCTAGAGAGGCGAGTACGAGGGCATGGCTGAGTCGGTGGGAACTGTGAGCTGCAGCAGTGAGTCGGCGATGTGGGAAGTGAGGGAGGAGATAGATGATGGTCGCATCGCGATCCCGTGAGTAGGAATGTATTGGATGGAGGCTCAGGATCAACGGACAAAGCTTGGATACATTCCAGCATGTAGATGATGAGGAAGGACAGCAGAGAAGACCCGCACAGAACATAGATGTGTCGATGTGGACGATTACTCACAAGCAGTAACACATCGGTGTCAATTATTAGGATATAATGATTTAAGAAATAAATATCCATGAATCCCGAGCGTAGAAAGCTGAGCCTGGGATTGGAAGAGGACATGGGCGATAAACTTGAAGGTAAGTACAGACGCGCTTGCCAGCGCTCCCCCCGGAATTGTCCGGCCCGTGAGACAGGTCACGAGATTTTTCCAAGTCGGGAACTTGAGCCGGGCCCGATACCCATCAATATTATCGCTCTCCTCCGATAAAAAACATGCAAACCTCCCAGAAGATAATTAAAAGTCTCGGAACAACCATCGAGCTCATAGACACGGTCTCAGAGGTGTCCGGGTTCCTTGAGCTGGAACACCTTGCCTTGATCACTTTGACCGGGAAGGTATTTGCTTCAGGCCGTTTTTCCAGTTACCGAAGCTCATACTATCGTAACAAGGATGGCTCGGGTAAAGCCAGTACAGGGGTATGCACATACGCATTACAAGCTGCTTACAAGAGTTAAAGACACTTTGCACTATTCAGGTCGGCTTGGCCTCGGCGGCGGCGGCGACTATTCCCTCCCTGAATACAGGCACAAAACGAGTGAGGTCCTTGTGCGTACTCCCAATTGATGGGAGTCTCACAATTATCAACCAGCTACAAACGAGCAGTCACAAGCAGCAGCGTTACATGCAGCACGGGCGGTCCTTACGCCACGTGCAACATCCATCCACTTATGTCCACGCCCCGGGCATCAATAAGAAGGCAAAGATAGTGTACAAGTTGAAGGACGTGGGTACCACGACATGGCGAAATAGTAAGAACGTGTTTTTCCTTAAAAATTGACGTAGTTTCATCTATTCCAGACTGGGAAGACGCGGGAAATAAAGAAAATGTACCACCAGTTCCCTCGAGGCGTTGAATCAATGAATGGGTGCGTGTCTTGCCTCTGTGAAATATCACATACTGATGTACTCTAACTCTTTCTTTTGACGAATGTCAGGTGCTTGGACAACATCCAAGCGCTCTGAATAATGGCGTTTTTGCAAATTTATATCGATCATTTATATCCATATCTCGTTTCCAGTTCGATGCTCCATCCCTTAATTTCGCTCAGACTTTTTGTAACACCGATTGCAGCAAGGCTGCGGCTGTCTAGAAACCAGAACCAGAGTGTCTGGCAGCCATCCTAGTAGTCCATGAGACCGGGACTTGTCAACCAACTTCCAGGTCTGCTGCCACATGCTGCAACCCGCTCGGAGTCCCTCCGCTATCCAGACGCTCGGAGCGGGACCGGGATGAATAATCGATCCCAATGCGTCGCCGCGACGGCGGCGCTCTCCCTGACTCCCCCTCCGGATCCCACCACCACCAGATAGAGTCATGCATCCCCCAGTTGCACCGAACGACGACATGCGTCTCTCGCCCCAAAATTCCTACAACGGCGCCCTCGGCATGTCGCGCTCGTGGCTGCAGCATCTCGTGAAGCCTATATCGCTGTCCCTCGCTCATGGCGGATCCATGTAGCAGGGCAAGCAGACTGCGGCCCATATATCAAAGGGTTTCAAGGGATGCTTCCGGTGGAAGGATATCTATGATGAGGAGATATAGGGAGAGTAATGGCACTTTGGTCAACGTCGACATCATCAGCATACCCGGAGCTCAGGGAGCTCCTGACGACAACGGAGCCTTCCATCAGGCCATCCTACCTCTTGTTGGTTACCCGCTGTCTTTCTAACTACAATTCTACATATAAAACCAGATATTTATACCTGGGACGCCTTTGCGAAATATGAGCCTTTCAGGTGATTCAATTTAGATACTAGTTCTAGGAAATACAAGCTGTTGCTGATTGTAGAGGGATAAGGTGAACAGTGTCACGGTACCGCTATCGGCTTGCAGAATGTGCATAGTTTTGCACGTCCGGCGTGCCCACCCTTTCCTCCAACCACTGACAATCACAGGCAAGCTCGCAGATCTTGCTAGCGACGTCGAGGCGATCACCGTGAGGGGTGGGATCCTCGCCAGATGAGCCACAAAACAGGTGGGATTGGACAGCCGTCGCGCGGAAGGAAAAGGAGTGCACGGCCGCACTAGTAATGGGGATGATGGATACCAAGATGTTGCACAAGTCTGAAGATGAACGTTGAGACTTACGAAAATCCATACTTCGGCAGATCCGAGTCGAGCGGGCGCGGCGAGCGTCGCACAAGCATCGCAGGCACCTCAGCGTCAGGGTTGTGGCGGAGTCGGCGAGCATGCTGACGTGCAGCGGTTCTTGAGCGACGGACCTGCATGCCTGCATATTTGGGAAGGAATACATGGTGGGCGGGGTAGACACACCTGGCCAGGGCCGAAGAACACGAAAACAGCAGGCGGTGCAGAAGGTCAGTAGATGTTGCAGGGACACATGGCGTGGTCGGCGCCTTTAGGCTACCAGGGTCAGATGCCGGACTTCTGGAGGAACAACTGGGAGTCGAGCGTCATAGTTAGAGTAACGACAGGTGTGAAAATCGGGCTACATTTGACCTACCCTACGCTGTTACTGAGTGGATCTTGAGGTTACAATCGCGTTGTAGTCTTGCTACCAAAGAATACGTATATGATTGCAGCATGCTGAAAGTAGTGGTCTGTTCAACGTACCACCTCAGCAAAACCGCAGCAACCACCATCCGGCGTGCGCGGCACGAACCACCCCACCCACCTTGCGAGTTCCAATGGCATGATCGAAAAGGTCTGGCGAAAGGCGTACAAAGGCTGTCGGATGAGATGTGAGCAGCAGGCCTCGGCATCGGGAAGAGCAGCGCCCACCTCGCAAAATCCTGTGGAAGGACGAGAAGTGTGGACGCCTCTTGCATCCATTCGACGTGTGCCTCATGTTCTCGAAACTGTGTAGCCTGCCATGGCGGATCGCGCATCCCAGTGATAGATGCTGTTTGGAACGTAGTGCTCACCTTGATCATCGACAAGTTCACCTTGAATGCAGAGCGGGCACGAGCATTTATCATCATCGCTGAGCACAGCAAGTCAGATAAGCCCGAACCCTAGCGGATGTACATTGGAGGTGCCGGGAGAAAGAGGATGTCGCGTGTGATCAACACGCTGCAGGACTTCTTTTCACAGTGCAATCAGGCTCTTCTTCTTCACTTCTGTTCGTACACTGGCGTCGCGGCCAGGAACATCTCAGGCATGACTCTCCATTCCGTACTCAGCGTCAACCAACGTTCCAACGTTCCAGTGGCTCGTCGAAGGTGAACACGTGTCAGGACCTTGTCGCGATATAGGAGGGCAATGTGGATGAGGTGTCCGTGGTTGGCTGTGAAATCTCGACATCATCTTTGTCGGCGACATACCACAGCGGCCTCCGAACGGCGAGTCTAAATTGCTTGCTCACCTGGACACCAGGTTAGTCGCACAGGGAAGTACCAAAAATGGGTAGGGGGGAGGTATTGGGAAATCCGTGCGTGCCGTCAAGCTTTTGATACAAGTCGTGCTCAATGGTATTGGCCTCTAGAGAGTATATACGGGACATGGCGGTCGTGATCGTTGTCGCTCGTCGAGTCCGGGTTCTGTCCCTACCTGGGGTTCAAATTGAGCATTGACTCAACGGTAGACAGATAGAATAGGATAGCTTACTTAGGTCAATTCACCTTTGTGGTCCCTTTGAGGAACAGCCCGAGGGCTACTGCAAGAGCGCCTAGCGCAAGCTAGAGATCTAGAGCGCCTAAGTTGATATCCTCAGCCGCTTGCGCTCAGCGCTCTCACGACTTCTCACGTCGCACTTGCGTCGCACTGCCACTACTACTAGCCTCAAGCGAGACGCCCGCGTGACTCTGTCGACCTCATGGCACGGTCTCGATATTTTCTCCCTTGCTTTCCTTCTTCCTCACCTCGCTCTGTCTACAGTACCATCTTGGTTGGATGTAGGCACATGCAGCACATGCAACCTCCCCCGGGCGTTTTCAAGTCCAACGTCTATCTGGCTCACCTCGCCACTTTCCTTCCCAAGTTTCCTCGGTATACCATGGCAATCTACTGTGCGCAGAGCGCCGTCGTCTCGTCAGTCGACTGCCACTACCTCTGGCGTTACCAGATGCCTACGTCCAGTGGAGGACCCCCACTTTTCTTTGTCCGTAGGGGCGCATCCACTATCCGATCTAGGCGGAGCCGCTTGCGCTGCATTTGCACATAGTGTGCGTCGGTTGCGGGTTCGATAGTCAATCTTTCGGCGGCTGCGCCGCTCTATAGTGTCCGTGCGTCCATTTTCCGACATCCGACATCCTTGGGATCATTGACTCTATCGAACGCATTGAAAGGGCCTTTGGAGTACATGACCACGTTCAGCTGCCACGCCCCCACATCCACATCTGGCCACGCAATGGCTTGACTCAAGGAACGCCGTCGTATGCCTCATCGCAACATCTGTTCCTACGCTGCGATAGACCCTGGAAGCCTGTCCCAGGCGAGGCGCCCTCACCCAAAGGAGAGGAAGTAGATGAAGAGTAAGAGAATCTTGACGGATAAAATGGTGAGGGTGAAGTCTAGGTGAAGGAGGGGTACGTGCTTTGTTTTCATTCCATGTGCCTTTTCTCACTGCCGGCACTGTAAGAACGCCCAAACGCTCGCGTTGGCGCACCACTAGGTGCACGGCCCCCGTCTCTCGGACTCCAATGCAGATACGCTCGGCACTCGGCACTTCACTCGGAGAAGGATGTGGGGGGCAATGTGAGGTCTCGATGTTTCGATTTCACCCGCGACAGCGTCAAATACAGGGCCGTCGTGCCCACTGCGCGTCCTCACTATGGTCCGTGTTCTCCTTCCCAGCCTCACTACGGCTGGTGACAAGGACAATGAGCGCACCGTAGTGTCTTTGGCTTAGGTGTTGTTGATGCAATTGAATCTTCCGTTTGATGTAATTCACGACACCTCTACATATCTGTATGCGAAGCAGACTTGTAGTCACTACGGCTCGTGTCCGTGCGACTGCTGACGACTTCAAGCTGCGCACTTTACGCTACATACGCCTCGAAAAGCGTGAGTTATGCGACGAGTCTGACGACAAGGCACTCGCCGAAAGCTGGGAGGCATCGCGAGTCGCGACGCCGACGTCTTATGGTCAAGTGCCCGTATAGTACCATATTTTGGTACCTGCATTGATACCCCCTATCGCCCCCACTAGTACTCTGGTCTCTTGCACAATGTGAGGAGTCAGGAGGGGCATGTGTTGCCGACGTCACTGCCAGTAGCTAGAGACCGTTTTGTACAGTACTGGACTTTCGTCGCCGGGGGCCGCTATCCTCTTTCCACGTGACCAAACCCAACCCGTGTCACGTGCGAACGTCCTCGGCATTTGTCTCCTGTCTCCTCTTGATCGGCGTTTGTCTCCTGTCTCCTCACTCTTTCTTGTCCGGGTCCTGCAATTTAGGTGAGCTGCCACTACCACCGGTGAAACCTATGTCTTTGTTTCTCTCCCTCCGTGCGGTCTGACGCCCTCTCACAGACAGACGCGAACATTCAATGTCGATGGAGACGTCTGGCGGTGACGGTGACGGTATACCAACAAAAGCGCGGTCGCCGTATCACTGCATGAGGGAGGTGCCCATACCTGAAGGCCTCAGTTCCGCTGTACAGGCGGAATGGATCGACACCGAAATAACCCAAGACGAGCTGGACGGGTATCCTTTTCTTCCAGGAACCTCCGTGCGCGAGAAGCGCGGGCGAACTACCTATGTCGGTCTCGTCCGCAACGCGATGTTCTGGGGGGAATCCGAGCGACAGGCCCTTCCGTTTGTCCCTGGAGATGTCTGGGTGAAAACTAGCAGTCCAGTATCGGTATCAGTCTATTCAGACGACAGTGGATGGAAGGACTGGCTCGGGAACGATTGGGACGACCTTAGCAACGTCTCTCATCCTTTTCTACCCCAAAGGTGTCTTTGGTACACCTATCCGGATTTCTCCTGGATTAAACTCTCTGGTCTTTCATCAAAGAAGAGCCAATGGAGGCGCCATGATCATGGGGCAAAGCGGTGGATGGTGCAAGAAGGTCGCGTCACCGAAGCTGGGTATCTTCTACAGGCTAGCCTCCAGGACGTCGTAGGCCTTCTGGTGCATTCTCTCGAACAGAAGCCTGTGACGTCGTCAGGCAAGGATTCCCGTCATCCAAACAAGAGGCGCAGAATCGATGACGACCCGATAATGCCTGCCATGGTACAACCTCTTGAACATACCTTCGTCACCAACTTGAATGCTGGACACGGCTCCGGAGATCCCATGGCGGATACCTCATCAATTCATGTGGAGGTACGTTCCAGCCTCCCCTGCGGTCCCGACGAGGCGGGTACATCGTCAACGAGCGGCGGGGCAGCAGAGCCTATGGGCTAGTATTTGATAGTCGCTGCCTCTGCATATTTTGTTAACGTGATCTATTCTTTCTAGACATCTCCCCCTCAAGCAACATCCAACCACCTGGGGATTGCAGCGTCGGTCGCTTTTGGGACGACTTGTTGGAGCTCGACCGTGCGCAGTGGCCGGAAAACGCGCAATCAGTGACCTGGAGGAACGGATTGAAGACGGTGGCTCCCTACGCCGGTATAACTGTAGGCAAGGTGCGCGCTGGCATTCCTCGCTTTACGGCGAGCTATTCTCAACGTTGACCCAACGTTGACCAGGAGGATATTGATGTCGCCGCTGTCAAACAAATGGCAGAAGGCTGGGATGCTCGAGAAGGCGATGCCGCTGGTCAAAGTCCTATTGTGTTCTTGAAATGGGACGTACACGATTCACCCTCCACACTATCCGACCTCCGGATGCGCATTTCAGAAGCGCTATCTCAAAACCTCACAGTCGTTGTTGAGGGGTGGACTTTTGCGGGGCCGCCGGTTTTGTTCGACGAGGACGGCTTTAGACAGCTTCGTGGGGGCCTCGATTCGGGAATCCAGTATATCTGTCCGTCCAGTCATGCGAAGCTTACAAGTGTCGCTGACCTACTGTATACTCAGGTGCTAAAAACCGGTTGCTTACCCGATACGGTGCAGAAACGCCAGCCCATGTTGATGCAGAAGTCAGCGACTTTGTGGAATTCTCCACCAAAGCCGAGAACTGCGGAAACTTGATGGACTCACCTCAGGTCTCCGGCGCCGCTCCGCCATTCATAGAGTACGTCTTCGTTCTGCACGAGGGTGTCTGTGCCTCACAAGTCATTATGAGTAGGGAGATCTCCGATGATAAATGGGCGTGGCTCGTCACTGCGCATGATGGGTATGAGGAAGCAGGGATGGAGCTCCAGTACGGCATCGAGGATGAGGTGATGGAAAAGGTGCTCAAGAGCCACAAGCAGCCATCACGGAAACAATTAGCTCGCATGATCTCAGCGTTTAGGAAAAAGGCCATAGAAAACGCTCGAAAGGCCGAGACAGATCCCCCAATCAACAAAGTGGGGCCTCGCTTTGCTTCCATAGATGCACACCGATTCCGCCACTGGGATTTGATGACTACTTCCGGGTTCTACACCTTCCCCCACCATGACGCCAACGGTCTCTGCACCTGGGCTTCCGTGCGCGACGGATGCAAGATTTGGGCGGTAGCCCGATTCAAAGCCGACAAAGTCGCATCTTGCACCAGCCTCAACAAGATGATGGCGCTCTTCAAAAACATGACAAAGGGAAAGCTCTTGTCGGTCGTCGATGCGGAGGAATTCGAGCTCTTCGTGGTTGTCTTGGAGCGGGGCTCGACTATGTGAGTCAAGTCCTTCCGACGAAAGCCACATGACTGAGTATCTATCAGAATCATGCCCCCGGGCACTTGGCATGAGGTCTATACCCCTGTGAACACCATTATCACAGGAGGACATTTCTTCACATACGACACCTTTCACCTTACCCAATGGTCGCGGACTTTTGATGCGAAAGTGACCAATGCAAGTAACGCAGACCATGTGGGTGTAAGAAGGACACTTTCCAGGATGACGCTTGCACTGACATACTTGCGCCGACGTGAGCCTGCTCTATTTCAGCGTTGCATCTCTCTGACTTAATCTCCTAGCTCTCAGCATGCGATGTTTCCTGGCATTAGCTGCGTTGGTCTTGAACGAAGAGGAGTACACCTCGAAGGATGCAGACTCGGAACCGCCAGGGGTGCGATATGAGGATGACATAGAGGCAGTCATGGCCTATCGCATTATCAAGACTGTCTGCAACGCAAATGGCATCACGCGCGAGAGCGTGAAGAGTAAGTCTTTGTTGATGGGCATTGGATGGCAGGAGCAGGGAACGGCGATGATCAACTTAGAATCCGCGAAGGCCTTGAAGCCTCCAGGAAACGGATATAAGACCGCCCAGTCATTTAGCGGAAATTGGTGAGCTCGAGGGCTGGGCCGACTGGTTATTCTCTTTCCTGTAAATTATCAGTATCTTGCACGATTGGGAGAGCATACACCCCGCGGATGTGTCATCCTTTCGCACTGGGGAAACAGTGGCGCGAAATCCGTTAGCTCGAAGATACCAGAGCAGACGTTACGCAAACGATGGCCGCTGAGTTATGCCCGCAGCAGCCGCACGTTCAGCATAGCACAATGGAGTTGTACATTACTGCTGCACAGTCGTCAGTCCGGGTTCCTCGCAGGAGCTATCGCAATATGTAATTGGTTCCAGATCCGTATAATACAACCGCTACACGCATGCATTCGACAAGAAGCCTTGCCCTGTGCGCCCTGTCGTTGGCGTTCTGCAGACATCTGGCGTCAACCAAAGATATTAGAGAAAAGCCTGGTTTACCAGCCATGCTGCACCCTGGTCGATTTGAGCCCAATTAGGAAGCGTGCTCCCCGTCAGTTAGTAAAGAGGAGAGCATATTGGGTGACAGTCAGTTTAGTACGTTCGGTCGGAACGCGGCTCCTCGACATACCAGAGTTGGAGCATCTGAATTCAGCCTGGCCAGAGTAGAATGCTGAGGCACACCTGGCAGCCACGCGCGATTGCCCAGATGTGTGGGCTGGAGCTTGGTCATAGAGAGACTCAAGAGTACTCTGTACGTATGTCACAAGTCATGTTCAGACGTAGCGATGCCGCCATCGTCTTGAACTTGTCTTGAACCTTGTTGAGTTTGATGCCTTTGCGACAAACAATACCGGCAACTAAGACGGCGTACGATGACACTCCGTTCCGAACCTTTGTCACGCACAAAAATTCGACGGTGTTCCGCATCTTCGCACACGCGCTGCTATCTCTGTACCAACTCTGCTGGATGCCCGTGCATCGCATGGGTCTGATTAGATTCTGACAAAGAATACCATGCTCGAGAACGCGGGCCTCGAAATTGATGGGGTAGTAGCAGTGGTAGAATGCCGCTATGGACTTCCCAGTCGGGTGCCACTGACATCGTCCTGCATAGGGCCGAGCGCCTCAAGTGCCTGATGGGAAGCGATGGATGAGGGTGTTGTGGCGAATGTGGGTCGAAAGAGTCGAGGCCTATGAAGGAACGATTGGCGACTAGCAATGCCGGTCGGGATACGAGTGACAACTTACTCGATGCCAAAGTCCTCGCGTCATCCCCACATAACACGCCAAGCAAGCTGGCGCGCATGAAGGGGTGTTAAGAGAGATGATGCAAACGGTGCGTGGAGTGTAACTTTTAGGCTGCAGTCGACAAAGAAAAGGATATCAAGGTCCGCCGATGGAGGCGAGGGGTTGTTGCCGTTGAGGTTGGTGAGACCGGTCTACAGTATCAAGGAAGGTGGGACAGCCCGGCACCGCAAAGTGCGCATCACAGGCACGGTTGCCAGCGGCAGTGCATGCAGTCCTCAGCTGACAGACTGTTGCGTGGAGAGATGGTGCAGACATGGTTGGCTTGGAATTTAGAAAGTTCCGAGAGGTATGGCGGCAGCGTTCGACCAGTCATCTCCAATGTTAGCTCTTGGGGAAGCCGCACTGGAGCAGGCGGACAGACAATCGCCAGTCCAGACAGAGACCAGATCCGAGACGACAAAGGTGAAGTAAGGGTGTAAGAAAAAGCTGGCGTGGGTAAACCTCGGCAAGGTATACCTGGATGTCACATCAGATCCGGTGCTGGACGTCAAGTGTAGACGCGGGGACTGGTAGCCTGGCAAAACCAAGCTATGGTATCTGTTTGGCGCTACGAATGAGTAAACAAGTCGGCTAGGCCAGTATGAATCGCCACGCGAGTGAATGCATCGGGGGAAGACTGGCTGGAATGCTACTCTGTAGGGCGTCGGCGACCGTGCAAACCACATTTCGGTACGAAGAACAGAATGTTCACAAGACATGCTACTCCAGGGCCAGGATTACAGTTCCTATGAAATGCAGGCGACGCACCGGAGCCGAGGAATTCCGAAACCAGGATCGCTCTCTATCGGCCATTTCGTCGATCAACACCTTGTAGTCGGAACGTCGCGCAAACAGTTGCACGTTGCGGGTGGCATCGTCGGAGACACATCGTACTAGTTGAGTCCTGACTTCGCTATCTGTGACTTGTTGACTGATGGAGACTCGGAAAAGGGGGATCTTGCACTGCTTTAAGTCAAGATGTTATGTAGCTATACGTCGTCACCTGGTGCCTACTGCGGTGCCCAACGCCTCGGTGTCGTGGAATACCATTGGGTCTTCAATGGGAGATGGGAAGTTAGGTGCGGAGTATATACGGTAGGCATTCGGTGTGGGATGTCTCAGACTGAAACTACGCACGAAGACAAGGAAGGCGCGATCAAGAAATCGGCCATGGATCCTGCAGGAAGAAAATGTTTGCCCATCGAGACACATGTCAGTGCTGGACGCCGCAGCTGCCAGTGACTCGCCGATCCCTAGAAGCTCCTGGTCAGATTTCATGAGTCCATCTTCAGAGTCAATAGACTTACGACCTCGACATTGCCGGCTGCATTATCCCAGTTCAAAGTTGTCGAAGCTCGCAGCCAGAGTTGAAGCTAATTGAAGCTCGAGAGTCGAAGCTGGAAAGTTCCGGGACAGGTCGATACGAATGCGCGTTCCAGTGCCCGACGTGGCATTGGTTATGTCAGGTGATCACAAACTGCTGGCTCGGTCTCGAAATCCAGCTTCGACTCGAGCTCTTCTGACTCTGACCTTCGACAACTTGAAGCTGGGCTACTATCGTGCGTGCGCGTATCATCCATTCCCCAGGTTACTCGCGACGCACCCCTCCGGCGATACAGCGCGATATCTCCTTTGCCATACTACTTGAATTGCAGTCTCGATCCCTCTCCTCTCCACACGCCTTCTCTTCCTTGACGGCTTCTCCGCCATCGGAAAGGTCTCCGGGAAGTCCGACCCCGGGTCGCAGCACCTTCTGTTCGTGCCCCATGTCGTTTCCTTGACGCCTCCATCGATTCAGGGGAGATTCTGATTACACGGTGCGTTCTATTGCGCGCCGCTTCCGCCGTCGCTACACTCGCCTGCTCTGTCGGCCCACTGGTAGGCTTCCTCGCCGTGCGCAAGGTTAGAGCTTGCATCGCGCCACTTCAAACTCCCGCGACGCCACCACGCCTGAGATGCCGTCGGCTGACCAGCTGCACGACTTGCGCCGCGCTCCTTGCCTACCCAACTCTGCGCCTGGCGCTTCTCTCCAGGCGCTGTTGGGGGATGGTGCGCCAGCCACTTTGATATCGTTGTGCTCATGCTTCTACGGTGATTACGCCGCCGCCTGCCGTTACTGTCCTCGCGGAGTGTGCTCATGTCCCTCTATGTGACGCATCTACATGCCCCTGCGCAGTATCCGCGCGCATGATAGATCACTTGTCTTTCTGGGTGTGCCCATAGCACGGTCGAAAATTCCTATGGCGAAACTCCTGCGGTAGAAGGCCATCAAGAGGGTCAGGAACATATCGGACGCAAAGGCCTCTTGAATGTCCGAGGGTGTTGAGAATGTCTTGGGACTCTTGGGATTCGCATGCCCATCGTCGACGTCTTCTCTACCTTCTTCGCAAAGTCTCTCCAATTCATCATTCATTCATGTACGTGTGTATACATGCGCGTGCTGGTCGTCATCCTTATCGGGAAATATCCAACCTCCCCACCTTGTCGGGGTCCCTTGTTCCTGTCTACGGAATCATTTCGACTTCGAGCAACGTAAATGCTGCCCAGCTGTGGTAGCATTTTCTTCATACAATCCTGCACCTCTTCTTAATACTCAACAGCACCTTGAGGTCCATGCCGGCTCAGTGCCGGCTCAGCTTTGTGCATAATTTCACTCATGGATTCGACGAGGCGTAGCGACGACCCCAATCGAACTCAAGCCCCATCACGAAGCTCCTGTATCACGATCATCGTTCTTCCGGTATGTTGCCGGCCCCTACAGCTGCTGAACTTTACCTCCTGCCAGCCTGCCGCCACTCTGCAAGATTCACAACTTCGCTCATTAATTACGTACAAAGTGTTCGGGTGTTTCCGACAGCCCCCGCTCAATCGCCTATAAACGCGTGGCTCCATTTCCACGAAGTGTTCATCTCCTCCCTCGGTACCCACACCGCGACCACCTGATCAATGCAGCAAAGTGAGCACACCCTATTCCCCCAGTTTCCTCAGTACCTGATGCGCAACCCGGTACAGCTCACCCTTTCGCCCTCGGACCGCCCTTCGCATTGTCTTTACAAATGCGTCAAACAAATGACCTCCCCAGCGGCGCTCAAGCTCGTCCTGGACCTGGCGACGCTGGCTCTGCATCTGCCGTCCCGTCGCCTTCGGCCTCTGACGTCGTTCGCACCCCGGCTTTAGTGGAGGATGGTTGGTCGGACGCTATATCTGTTGATGACGACGAAAACAAACCTCCCGCAGCCGTCGAAGAAGCATATATCTCGCGTGTCGTCGCTCCACCTCTCCGTAGCGCGGGCCAGGCCTCGCGTCCAGCGCTGGTGAGTTTTCAACATCCATCACTCGGGCGAATGAAGTTAACTTTACTTCATAGTTGCCCGTTTCCGTGGCAGGGTCTTCCGATGACGGAGCCGGCGCTGGTGCGTCTACAAGGCCCAACCTGGCGTCCGAGCTCTCCATTTTTTCTCCTCTCGTCCCCACTCCCCCGCTCTTGCAAGGGCTTCCATCCAACGGATCGTATTATTATGCCGTTTCCCGAGGACGACAAACTGGGATATTCGACTACCAATGGTATCAATACCCCCACTCTCATCCCCGACTGTCGCTGACGGCTGTTAGGTCGGTGGTCAACAGGCTCGTTCAAGATTACCCGGATGCAGAATATCATACTTTCCATACTCTGTCGGAAGCCAGCTACTGGTATCTGCATGCCACAGGCCGCTGGCAGTAGGCGTAGGCTACATTGTAGTATCTGATTTTTTGTAAACCTGATTGGGCTACTGGTATCTGCATGCCACGGGCCTCTTGTAGTCTGCTTAGGTTACCTTGTAGTATCTGATTTTTTGTAAACCTGATTGGCTTGTTCGGTCTGAGACAACAGTCTAATAGATGTTTGCTTGTATCCTGTGTCTTGGCTCCTGACTCCCGACTCCTGACTCCCGACTCCCGACTCCTGACTCCCGACTCCCGACTCCTGACTCCTGGCTCCTGTGCTTTTTGTCCAGTCTTCGTCATCCTGCTCATCAAAATCCTGCAGCATGATTATCCTGTCGCTGATCTATGTCCAACACAATGTGCTCAGAGTCATTACAGCTGTTTTCAAAATGATGCGGAATCCGTGTTTTCGCAAATCGCGGCTGGAGGGGACCGGGTGCCGGTCACATGACTCGACGCTCTGAGTAGAGGAGAACGAGGGGTGTCTCTAGTGTCGCGCACAAGCTAGCTACACACATTTTCAAAAAGCTATAGATTGAAAATATAAATTGAGATATACTGTGGAGTTCATATGCCTCAGCTATACGTGCTCCATAAGCTACAGGTCACATTCGTAGAGGTGCGTCGCCCCGCGCCGCCGCTTCCCGTTTAGGCATGCCGCGGCCGATTGTCCACATCCGTGGGCCGCATCCTCGTACACAACGCATTGACCATCGTAACGCAACACAGATCAGCACAGATCATGGTGTAAAAACTGTCTGATGACCTGGAAGCGCATGTTCTTAGCTTTCCTGTCTCAATGTCGAAAAAATGTGTCGCCTGCTCTACCACAGTGTGAGACAAGAAGGCATGGGCATTTCTGTCCAGGCTACACTCGGTAAATATCCTAATCATGATGAAAAGAGTGTTCTCTCTTCCAGTCGGAACATGGCAGCTCGCAGGTCACAGGCCTAGGCCGCAGCTCTAGTCACCGAGTTTCGGGAAGGTACTAGGTGAGAGAGTAGGTATACCGTATGATGACAAACGCGATTGAACATCGCCTTGATCTTCATGATCTTTGTATCCAGTAAAGATGGCCTTGAAACGTCGTTCCCAGAACTGTGTCGGCGACCACTTGAGAGCATGAGGTACGTCAAATTAAAAAGCCCTCTGGACATGAAGAAAATGTACCTTTCAGCGTGCCTCGGGCGCATCATCAACAGATCCCGAACATCATCGTCATGGTCCCTGGACATTGAGAGTGCAGGTTCTGCAGGCGCCTGACCATGGCCTTCTTGAGCGAAAGAAAAGAGATATTGGTCGAAGTCTAGACGCACATGCTCTAGGCGAAGACCTTCGTTGACTACCCCATTGATTCGATTGTTCAGAAGAGTGCTTTGTAGCTATCAGGGAGAACAGCCATGAAGCAAAAAGATAGGCCCAGGATTTGTATGTTGTGCTCACCTTCGCCACACTACGACGGGCATACAGCGCCGAGTTTGAACAGGACGGGACGATGGAGACCTGTGAGATGTCCGTGGCGAGTGGCAGTGCACACAAGTCGGAAGAGAGACTAGGCAAAGCAACCAACCCCCCGGCTTCGACGGCATTGTGAGATTGGCACGAACCTCGAGCCATTGTCACTGCTGGAGCTCCAAAGCAATTCTAGCAAAGAGTGTGGACGAATGGCTGCATGTTCACGGGCTTCTGATAAACGATGAGCTCACTGCCCAATCCGGAAGACGAACAGCTACAAGTGGCTGAGAGCGTTGAGTCGCATGCAATCCAGGTGCAAATAGCTGTAGAAGTGTGCCAGAGTTTGACGATGGACGTGGCGACTGACGGTACATTGACAGAACCTCCAGAAACGCGGGTGAACGCCCAATATCCTACCCTGAGCTCGCGAAGGTTTTGAGTCTCAGACTCTGCCTCGGGACGGGGTCATCAGACTTTAGCCAAGCTGCCAAGTCCGAAGTCGCGCGGCAGTGGCGGGCTGAGGGATCCCGACGCGTCGCATTCAAGAGTCAAAGATCGTAAGGACCACATTGGGGCGGGCCCGTTGCCGACTCAAGTATTTGGAATCGACAAGTACTGTCCACATGTCCGAGATATATTTATTACTACATTGAAAAAACGGTGTGTGAACAAGATACAGCACGGAAAGAAACAGAACAGATACTAATTGACTAGCAATCATATCGTGGCAGACAAAGATTCGAGCCGACCTCCTCACGACACAACACGATACCAGTCATAGATAACCTAGGAGTTATTCTGTGAGAGCGTTATCCAGCACACAGAGTGCTTAGAAGATCTTCGTATGCAGCACCTGTACGTCCATCGCGTCCGTTGATGAAAGCCTACCGTCATGCATTCTCGCGCGAGAGCTGTCTTGAGAAAGTAGCGGTAGCCTGCTTCTCCGTCGTATCGTTGCCATTGTTCTCGTTCAAGAATAATCACCGCGTGCGTCGCCATTTTTGTCGTCTGACGAGCCCGAAGACGCGCCATTGCTGCCTATAGCGTCAGCACAGGGTCAACAGTGGCTTCGATCAACTCACATTTTGTCTTCGCAACGCGTCTTGCTCACATAGTACAGATTACTCATACCCCTGAAAATTTCCGGCCCCATCTTCTCCACACTGATCGTTCGCCGCCGATCCGCCGCAAACCAGCTCTCGAAAATATGTCGAGACCGGATGCTTCGGATCGCGCGATAACTTGGGCATAGGCAGGTTCGCCGCTGACTGCAGCAGTCCAGAGATGCCGACCTGACATCTATTCAGTGAGTGCGCCCGCTGCAGGGATTGCCTGCGCCTCGCGTCGCCACCCTCGCTCGCGCTCTTCCACAAACCGCGCCCACCGCGGAAGACACACCTCGAACTCGAACTCGCCGACGCCCCTCTTCTCGACTAGCTGCCCTACTTGAGATCGCCGCTCGTTTTGACGCAAGTCTTCACGGGTCCGTAAGGCGTAGCATAGTCAGCTTCGCGCATGACTAAGGAGGGAGAGTATGTACTGCCCTGCGTGGCGCGTCGCCCGCGCGATATTCGCGAACGGCTGCACAAGCGCTGTGCGCGCCTCCTGCAAACTCGCAAAAAGAGGGTGACGAGAGGGTCTGCGGCATGGAGCGGTGCAGGATGGAGGAGTGAGATGAGTGTGCTTTCTGCATGAGGATGCAAGTTGGTATGGGTGTGGATGAGGGTACGGGTGAGTGGGAATTGGCGAAGGAGGAGGTGCGTACAGTGATGTTGCTTCGGTGGAGAGGGAAGTCCAACAAAACTTGTCGCTGCTGTCATAGGAGCATACAGCCTGCTTGAAAGAGGTGAGAACATACAGGATGTCTCAAGTCCGGAGCAAATCAGAGTTCGTCCACGAGGCGAGCTCAGCTTGGCAAGCGGCGTAGAAGCTGACAAGCTGGGTGCGGGTGATTGTGTCTGGACAGGACAAGGCGGTTGTGCAGATGGTGTTCAGAGTAGAAGAGACGGTTGTAGCTTAGGGGATCAGTTGCGTTGAATGAATTGCGAGAATGCGGTGTTGAGGGGCTGGGTGCACAGCGCCAGCGACGTATGATTGTTGAGCGACTCGAGGAAATGCTGCATCCGGTGCCGATTCCAGTGGGGATGAGCCACGTCGTTGACGAACGATAGACGGTGGGGTACTGACCGACTGAGCGAGTGCCACGGTCGAGATCCCGACGAAAACTGACAACCGTCGATGTCTCCCTGCACCGAAAGTCATTTGTGGTGAGAGATGACGTGGCAGGCGAGGAGAGCCTGGCGACGAGAACTGCGGGAGTGCACAGTGTACCCTTTATACAATCCATCAAAATCCCTCATCGTTGCCAAGTCGTCGAAAAATACATCGTCTACAAATCTATCCGATCCTCGGGAATAATTGGATGTGTGTCTTTACGTCGGTATCAACGAGGGCGGACCGGGAGAGGACATGAAAGACAGGCACACGATGGTAGATAGCGTATGAGAACGGTCTGGTGGATGTAGAGATCGTGGCGAAGAGGAAGGTGGGAGTGGAGGTTGTCTACGAGGGCGACAATGACGTCCAGCGACGCGCTGTGCGGGCTGGATATCGTCTGTCAGTACTAGGCTTGCATCAAGGAGGAGCGGTGATGATGGAGATGTGGTGTGCGGTCCGGATGTGGACAGTACTTTGTCCAATGTCGAGGCGACTGTTCAGTGTCACTGTCGACAAGCTCCGACAGACTCTGCATTGTGCAAGGTGCGCAGCACGTGCCACCTCCCATCCACGTGGCCACAATCGCGGCCAGCCGAATGCTTCAACTTGAACTTGGTCCCTCGCTCTGCACCGAGTCTGCTCTGCACGACTGCACTAGACGGCTGCTCTGCCTGCATGCAACTTGCTACCTACAGTCCTCATCCCTCACCTGCACACTCGTGCTCTACGGCTTTCCCCTGCTCTCACAAGCATCCGCAGAGTCGAGGTATGGAGCTCTGTTGTCAATAGTCTCCCACAGTCAGACCTAAGGAGAACGATGACAGTCGATCGTTCTTATCTAGTTGTCAACGACGGAGGTATGTCACTCGTTTTTACCTGCCTGGATCCTTCAAACCAACATCTTCTCTAGTGCACAGCTGCGCGTGGTCCCCGAGAAGCGACTTGGACGCAACTCCAACTCTTCCAATATGCGGCAGATTCAACAACTCACCCTGCCTTATTCCAAGATGCGTGTTCGTGTGGACACAGCAAGCGGGAGGACGGATGTTAGGTGCGATCAGGTGCGTCTTACGAAGTAACCACTTCCTAGAATTGCAACGTTTAGATTTCTTATGTAGATGTGACCTGCTCGTGGACAATCGGACTAGCCGAGCTCAGGCTGGCGTGCGTTTGTTTCTTCAGAATGCCGAGCCGTATCTACATCCGGGAGCAGCCTATGGTCACATCTATTCCGGGATTCCCAACATCACAGGACAATTCCTCAAGCTCAGAAGGTGCGAACCACGACCGCTCTTCCCGCGGGACGCCACAGTCCGCGTCCGACTCCAACGCAGGGGACATTCAGTCTGCGTCGGTCGTGGAACGCCATGAAATCGAACATGCGTTCGACGTGGGGCCTGTTTGCACAGCTCCAACTTCGGCGGTTTGTGGCCAGCGTGCAGTGCTGCGGGTCATCGCTGGCGGGAAGCCGGCGCGTCGAGTTTCGGTTGGCAGCGAGTGCTGTGCGATGAATCAATATGATGAGGTGCGTCTCGCTACAGCTCTTTTGGAACCTGACAAACTGGACCTCGTTCAGATATGCCTTACTCGCGGAAATCCAGAAAATTGCAGACCGTTCAAGCCCTGTTCTTCTTAGGCTTCCGTTCTTTCCAGGTGAGTGTCTCCACGATAACAGTGTCTTGGGACGCTGGCGACTCACACCTTCCTACGCACAGGATGGTGCAATGGTGCCTCAACACGCAGATCACGCGATGCCGGCCCATCTACTTTCTGCGTTCAACATGCACGCTTGCTTCACGCCGCTCGCCAGATGCTACAAAAGCAAATGTTCGCCGGAGTTTGATGTTCGCACGCACTTGAGACTCACTTTTCGTCCTTCAAGATTTCTAGAGCGTGAACATAGCGGGCGCCAGAACCTGCTCGATTACTGTGCAGGTCATCAAAAAGCCAAGCACGCACCATCTACCGCGCCCACCTCCCCATGGACGAGCCCGTCATCTGCAAGCTCGCGCACGGTGAGCCCACCATCGCGCGCCTGGCGCACGAAACGGCCATCATGATCCAGAATGCGCTCGCGCAGCTCCAGGGCATGCACACATCTCGCGCTGTCACGGGCTGTTCTTCGGCGGGGGTGCCGCCTGCCTCGCCCTCGAGGGCTGCGGAGAGCCGCTCACGGGTGACATCCAAGAGCTGGGCTTTCGTGCAGTACGAGATCGGCACTAGGCGTAGACAGCATCATGGGACTGCAGAACAGTCTGAGGCATTCATACGACAGGAGCGGAGTGAATACATGATGGGCATAGTGAGGAGAGGCATAGCAGGCGAGAGAATAGGTCGCGAAACGGCTTCCCACTAGAAATCACCCGAAATATACGTCGCGAATATCTCGCGTGCATCCCGTATATATATGCCAGGTATCCTCAAAAGTCAGATCCGGGTGCAATTTCCGCGGCTTCTCACTCGTTGACCTGCGGAAATCCTAGTGCGGACGGATGACACGGTCCAGTAAGACGCATGACATCATCCCTCAAGGCCTTCAGCACAAGACGCGACGCGCGACTCTGCGGCCAAACTGCTCTTGACTCTGTAAGTTACCATGGATGGACGGCGGACGCGATGTGCAGCAATGGTCGGACAATGACAAGCATGAAGAGTCAGCATATGTATGAACGTGTCATCGTGATCACATACGCACCTTATATTTCGCCTGATCTCCAGTGAGCTAGGCCTTCCATCCTCAAGTACTTCAAGTCTCCAACATGGCGTCCACCTCAGGATATCAATATGGGAGCTCTACGGGGCACATGCAGAGGTACGTACATCGTTCGCGGTGGTCTTGATCGCTGGATTCGGTCAAGGATGCAACACGACTTGCAAGCACCCCCGCCACCACCTATTCCATGGATATGAAGCAGTAGCGCCGCGTGCACGGCAAAGCCCGCTACCAGCATCCGCAAATGGAGAGCAGCCAGCGGAATACCTATTGGCGCTGCTGCCAACGGTAGTCCCACTTGATGCAGAGGAATCAGAGCTGTCTCCATTCTCGTCTAAGAGATGTATAATACATTTTCCACCATAAGTAGTAGACAATCTAACAAAATGCAGAGAGATGCAGGCTACACGAAGTCGTCCATAGGAGACGTGGCTTCGACTTGATGACTGCGCAGGCGGTGGTACTAAAACGGACAATGTACTGTTGAGAATCAACACATGCCCAACCCTGCCTTGTCAATACTGACAACAACGAGTCAGCGACGTATGAGGTACGACGACTGGTGAACAATTGTGGCTTGACCACATTGAGGTCTGTTGCGACCGTCTGGCTCCCCCGGCTGAGCACGTCCGCGATCGTGCCCTTCGGTTCCTTCGCCTGCAAGCACAAGCGTGTTAGTATGGCACGGCGTCAGGCGTCGGGACTCACGGTCTCGTAGATCCCGAAGATGGTGCCGACGTTCACGAGGGCGTCGATGTAGCTGCTGCCGTCAGCGGGTCGAAGACGACGCAGTACTTGCCTTTGTACCGGCCCTCGACAATGCTGCCTCCTCCAGGTCTTCGGAGATGAGGTCGGAGGTCTTACCGGAGGCGCGGAGGGCGTTGGTCATGACATCGTTGGCGAGAGCGTCGAGTCTCGCTGGCGAGGCCAATGCTGCAGACGACGCGTGCATGTCAGAAGGCGATCGCGATCAAGGTCCAGGAAGATGCGCAGATTGATGAGACATGCTTTGCAGACGTTGGTGGCGATGAATTTGGAGGTGAGCTGGGTGGCGGCGAGCAGGAGGGTGAGGTCCCAGGTTGCTTTTGCGCCAAGGTGGAGCTGCTCGGAGAGGACATGTCTGCGCACGCGTTTCTGTCGGCCAGGACGTGGATTGGCGAGTAGAAATGAGCACGCACCGGGCGAGAGTACTGTGTTTGGAGGCTGCTCGGACAGGGCAGGACTGGGGTTGTTACCAATACAATGTCTGTTTTCGTACCGCCGCTGCTCAAGTCATCGACAGGATAAGTAGAGTTGAAACCTGTCGATACGGATGCTACGCACATGTCATGAACAATCGATCGTGTCGACCGGGAATGAATGCAAATATCAGGAGGGCGGCTCTAGTTGAGTGCGCACACTGGGCCAGAGGACATTGGACAAGGGTGAGATAACCGGCGCTTTCCGGGTTTCAAACTCAGTGCACAGCATCCCCAGATCTTGCATCGGGCAGCCAATTCTTTGCTAGTAGCGGGAATCATTCATTTCTTCTCAGCGCGGACGCCCTCCTTGTACAAGACCCCTCTCGATGCGCTCAATCTTCACCCAGGCCGGAACGACACCCTATCGCCCTCCATAAGTTCCCCGCTCTCATTCAGACGGCGGATGGAAAGTCTAGCTCGCCTCGACCAGCATCCGCGAGACTGATGTCCAGCGCTGCATGGTATGTCTCCTCACCGCTCCTGGAACGGGACCAACCTCATCATTTCCTCAGAGTTCGTCGATATACCGTCCTTGCAGACAGCCAACATCGCCGAGCTCCTCCGTGTCTCTAACCGTCACACGATCATCCTTGTCCCGCGACTCGGCGACGCTCTGGACCCGCATCCCCATCTCCCCAGGGCGACGCCTTCGACCTAGCACGACTCCCCAACCGGCGCCGGGGAGCTAATAACCCGACTTCTGGTAGCTTGCGTCCACCTCACGGCCCCGATGTACACCTTTGTGGAGCACCGACAAAGGTACGTGGCCCGTTCATGGCCGCCTCAACCGCCAACTCTGACCTTTCATTCACAGATAGCAGCGCTCGGTCATCCAGTCATGCACTCCCCTCTGAAACCACTCGAGTTGCACTGGCTAATCTCTATCCAGGCCCGGAACTGGCCTCCAACACGTCTCTCGTCTCGTCGCCTATCAAGCTGAATATTCCCGTATTCCACGGGGCTCACACTCGAACGGCGGATAGACTCGCTTAATTCAGCATCAGCTCGGGCTGCTCACGAGGCGGCCCAAAGGCGGATGTGTGCCGTACCCTGACCCCGTTCGAATTCCTCCGATTTTGTCAGGGCGAGCGATGTGTGTTGCTGCGGGGACGTCAAGTCGCAGGTCTGAGGTCCCGTGGCGCTGCTCCATGAAATCCGATGGATCAAGTTTTGGCGGTCAGAGCTTTGTGCGGCGCGCTGTACGTCGGGATGGGCTGCCGGCCTAAGGCCGGCCGGTGTGACGAGGTTGCGGCTTTTGAGAGTCAATCTAAGCTCGCGATGGTACGAAGTGCAGTAATGTCTTCTCATAGAACTCCTCTGAAAGTATCCATAGACGTTAAGCTGCGCGACCTACGAAGAGGCTCAAGCAGTTTCTCCACGACCAGATTCCGCAAAGGTACCTAGAGGTACCTGTATGCACAAGTCACTGTATGTTTTGGCGACCCATTCGATTTTCCTCAGACTGACCACTTACAAGATCTCTCTCGACGATCAGTTTGGCTGTGCCAAGCCTCTGATCCGCGGTGCACGAGGTCCGGCAAGATTTTGCGTCCAGCGCGCCGACCTGAGCGTCAAGGAGAGCTTCAGGAGACCGGCAAGGGCAGGGAGTCTTGGAGAACAGCGGGTGCGGGATGGTATGTGGGAATAATATCAACGGGAAGGTGGAGCATAGCGCGCTTCGCGAGTACAGGCTGCGAGGAGGTGACCGTGGTACACGAAATCTGCAGGCATCAGGTCGCCACACCCGCGCTCCAACTACGACAATGTAGACGAATTGGATGCGGAGACGATCCCTCTCAATGGTATCACATACACGGTGCAGCTCGCGACTTCCTTCCGCCACTCTGGGCAAGCACATCTCCGCGGTATCCGCGAGAGCGAGGCCGGAAGACCATCGAACGGCTTGCATAGGACCCATCTGCTGGCGAAGACAAGAATGCGGATGAGGCGACACCCTGCTCTATGCTGTCAACACTGCGCACAAAACTACGGTTAGTCAAATCTGAGCTGCGTTTCACGAGGTCGACGACATCATTCTTGCCTACGTGTCTATATGCGTTTGCAATGCCGACCTCGCTATTCGTACGAGGAAGAGCCAGTTTCCGGACCCGATGAGTACCATAGCGATGGCGTCTGTCCCAGTCAAGGATGTGGACGGAGCTCTCCTTCCTGTTCGACAACACGCTGAAGTACGATAAGGCTCTAGCCCTCCATCGTCGCTTCTCTCACTCTCTCATAGAACTCTTGAAAAATAGCCATAGATGATATGCTGCGCGACCAGGTGCACGATCGACGAGGAACTCAAGAAGCTGTGACCAGGAAGTCGGCAACAGTGCCTTTGCACAGGCCATAAAGGTGCGCTTCTAGCGACACATCGGATTTCCTTCGAGCTGACCAGTGACCACTATTCAGCCCTCCGCGCGAAGCCTCCCATCCGCGTTCCGGACAGAAGTTGCGCCCGACGCGCCAGCGCTGAACCTGAGCGTAGAGGAGAGTTCCGGGAGAACGAGGGAGGCGGGGAGAACAGTGGGCTGTAGGATGGGACGTGTGGATACGAATATCAACGGGGCGGTGAAGCAGAGCGGGTGTAAGATAGCGACTATAAGGTAGGTTCAGGCTCGGCGGCGGTATCTCGGTATATAGACATCGTGATCATGCGATGCCTCAATGTTGTCGTTGTGTGGTCAATGTCCATGGCCTCCATAGCGACAAATGTTTATGGCCTCTATAGCGACAAATAAAACTAAAGTGATTGTATCTGGCACCAACGAAAATTTGAGTCATTACGTGCGTCTATGCTAACACAAGTGTTTGATAGCTCACTACGCGACTTCATGCTCTAAGTGAACTCTTATCCCATGTTAGACTCGGACAGCCCTGGTCAGTCAGTGACGATGACTCACCACAGGCGACACCAGGTGCGTGTGCATGTTCTCCAATGGACTACATATCATGCTTGACTGCCTGTGTCTGAGAAGAGGTGAGATCAGGAAGACAGGATGCACATACGCCAAACCGGCTCAAACTTACCAAATTGAATGCGGGAAAGGTGTCGCCACGCCCAGTTTGCACTGCGGAACCACAGTCCATGGCCCACGCTCTGCATCCGCTGGGGATCTGCAACCCATGGAGCGATCATCGGTCAAGCTCTGAAGCGACTGAGTTCGGCGCAGCACGTCCAGGCCCGTCCGTCACCAGATCACAGTCTTTCGACGGTGATCTGGCGAAAGACTGTGATCTGCTGACCATCTTTTCGCTTCGAACGAGAGACCGTTAGCGCTTCTGTGATATTGAGACTATGGCATCGCGCAGAGTCTTCGCTGGAGCCGACGGTGAGCTAGACGGTTTCGCGGCCCCTTGGACTGGGGATTAGAAGAGTCTCATTCCGACGGCCGTCGAGCGGACAGTAAGGTAATGGGTCAGGGCCCCTTCGTCCGCGGCGAAGTGCGTGCATGCGGTGCATACGTAACTCTCGCCTGCCCGTCGAGACTCTGGCTGCTCGCACGGTGGTGCCCAACTCCTCGACGCGGGTGACGGGGTGCGCGCAGACCATCGTCGGGGTCCCAGTAAACTAGTGGCTCAATCGGGAAATGACGGACATGCGTGCAGGGCGTGAGGTACCGGCAGCAAGGGCGCGCAGAAGTAGACGTAGCTGAAGGAGATGGAAGATACAGAGATGGTTATGTGGACGAGATCCGGTGTGACGATGTGGGAGAGGGAGAGAGCAAACGTCGCAGCCAAAGGGGCGATGGGGTATTTGTTACATGACAGGCGAGCAGGCCTGATCAGGGCCTGATGGGAAAGCGATTGTACCGACGACGAGAGATTCTAGGCAGTGCCACGGCTGAGTGAGGGTGTATTGACCAACTCGTGGATGACGATCGATGTCGGATTCGTAATCATCCTCGTCGACTTGAGCTACGCGGGTTGAATACTGGGCTCCGCGTCGCGCGTTGCTTTCCGGAGGCCACTTAGCAGGGCATCTTGATACCGGCAGAATCCACGATGAATATACCTAGAGACTATAGTGTCAGCATCCTCGTGAAACAGATAAGGGAGGGGACGCATACACCCTGCTCGGCGTGCCAGGCTTCTAGATGCTTGAGATGCTTGATGGTGCACGATGCGCGAGCCAGAGATGTTCAAGTCTTCGAATGGCGCGACGGGTAAGTGTTATACGGGCGTAAGCAGGAAGGAATGTAGAGAAGGGCGATAACTCACATGGCTGGTGCCTTCCAACACGTATCCCAACCGCGTCCACACGTCTTCGAGCGCGGGATTGCCACGCTGCTCCAGTCGCGGATGGTCGTGAGACTGCCATCGGCGAGCACGGAGTCAAAGGCGACCAGCACGCCGGCCTTGATTGCGTAGGGGAAGGTGGTGAAAGACATCGTGAGCAGCGACCCGACCGGTACAGGAGACTCCGGCACGAGTGCAGTTGTGAACGTCCGCCATGACGCGGCCAACATTGCAGGTGTTGAGTCAGAATGTCTCTCCGCCCTCGGCAAGCGAAAAGTCGATGTGTGCAACAGAGGGCTCTAGATGGGTGTTAAATATCGATTTATGGCTCCTGGTATCTGACGAAGTGAGACTTTGAGAATCTCGGAGGCGTTAAGCCTTCGCCTCGAAAGAGTACTTTGACACGGGCAAAGTAGTACCGTGACGAGATCCCTTGTTGTGTCCGAGACACCTGATCCTTGCCTCTCGAGTTCGATGAGATCGTGGCATAGGGAGCGAGATAATTGTTGCCGACCGTAACTTTAAGCTGGGCTCCATGGCAGCCAGTGGAAAGTGGATCCAACGGTCGGGAGAAACGCGGGAAAACATCGTGGTTGACCGAGTGACACTGACCAAATCGGCCGAGCGCGCACGAGCTGTTTGGGCGTATTTGACTTTATCCCGATTTACGCAAGATGTCTCGCGCAGACCAACGACCTCTGCTCAGGCTCTGTTCGCTCTCCCGTAAACAAGATCGAGGCGACCGCTCTCCTATACACGCACACCCAGTCTCACCGCCCCTTTTTTCCAAGTTTGATCCCTCCGCGCCGCCCAGTCTGTGCTTTTCCCACCTTGTCTATCAAACAGTTGCCTCGAGATATGGAGCTTTTCGATTCACGGATGGAGGTGCGTGGCTCATTCGTACTGGCCGGGCTCACGAAATCTGACCTTCATTTGTATACAGCCGCGTGCAGTCGAGTTGCACTCTCCTTTGACACAACCCGAGAACTCCTCCCTCCTCTGTGTAACCCACCCTCGACATGCGCCACCCACTCCGCCGTAGCGCCATCAAGATGTACTGTCTCGCTCCCAACAACTTACCCATTCCCCCTTTTTGCGGTGGATATACGATGCAACTCACATCGAGCGCACCGTATTCAAAGACGCGCCTAGGCCCGGATAGGGACGGCCAGCGCGACGAGGCACGTCTCATTCATTCGCCACCTCTGTTAATCTGGAAATGTTCACAGAGGTCCTCGTTGTCTGCGCAGACAGCCAGCGCGGCCGAACCCAGTCTTCTTCGGGTCGCTCAATTGAGCGTTCCACGCACATCTTTGTCCTGGGTGCTCATAAAGATCGGCACCTCGAGGCGTGGTTCGCCGAAGCGGCACGCATGTATATCTATGGGCCCCCGTCCGCACTCAACCCGAACGCAAGTATCCACCACTTCTCATCGCTCGTGTAACATCAGAAGATCGAATCAGCATCCCGCAAGAAGTACGTTTGAACACCTTCAATTTCAGCAGGGTGTGAGCAGAGTGCAGTGCTGCGGGGAGTCAGTCGCATCGCTTGCGAAAAGCCGAGATGTCGAGTTTAGTCAGGCAGGAGTGGGTGCGGTGCGATGACTACCGGGACGCGCTAGCTTGCCAGTGCAACTAGGTGCGCCTAACCTAAGCTCGCTGCTCCTAGGAATCTGATATTCGAATCTTCGTATGCGCAGAGTATCTCGGCGTGCCGTTCTCGTGAACATCCGGGCAATTGAAAGGAAGCAGAGCCTAGCGGATCTCTCCTTCAGCTGGGCATCTCCGCGATCACCACCACATCTCGAGACGCTGACAAGTATCACACCATCATCCTCCACAAGACGTACCCGAATGCATGGACGACGCTTCCCAACTTGTAGGGCACCGGCCATGACACGTCTTTCTTTACAGCATGTCCTTTCCTGCCCATCTCACGGCTGCGCATCTGCCTGAGACCTCTGTGCAGCTGAGGAGGTACGTGACTCACTCGTGCGGTGAGGACCACCAAGTCTGACCTTTCCGATCTTCCTCGGCATACAGAGGCGCAGCGCGCGACATGACAGGCATGGCCGCGTGGCCTGCTACAGCAAGCTCTAGCGCATCAAATGTATGCACTGTCGACGCGCAGCACCCGTCTCAACAGCATCCATGTACCCCGCTTTGTTTGCTTCAAGGCCAACATTCACCTTTCCATAAGCAGACTCACGCAGAGATCACATAACTTATGGTTTTACCTCTTCTAAGTCGCTTCAACAGCGCGATGTACCCGATTCTTGCTGAAGGGTAAGACGGACCCTAAGCCACAGGATGGTTATTGCGACGAGGTGCGTCTCTCCAACACATCGCTTCGCGTAATTTGAAGAATTCAATCCTTGTTGGCAGATTGTTCATTATGCCAGTAACCCTCCTTCAAATATCCCTGTCCTGAGATACCGAGTAATGAGGATGACGCAGAGCTACCCGCAGGACACCGGTAAGTCGAGCTTCTGCACGCACCTTCCGCGATCACATGATGGCCGGAAATGGGCTCTGTGCCGTCGCGAGGGATGCCCAGCGTTACTGGATTTGACTTCCGGCGCGACATGGGTGGCTGCGGAAATACTCTCCAGGTGCTGTGGCGTCGCTCGCGGAGCGCAGACGTGCCCTCCTTTGGATTATCGAGCCGCGGCAGAGTGCCCACGTTTCGTTCGGCGTGGTGTGAGCAGCCTCCCTTGCGTTGTGGACGAGACGTGAGGATGTACGAGTGAGTGTGTTTCTTACAGTTCCGTCCGACGGATATTTCAGCTGACGTATGCGCTGCTGAATAAAGCTGGTGCGAACCAACAGCAAGACGACCTGTCCTCGACAGTGTTTTCGCCTGCGCACTGAGAGGGTCGAAGGTCAGTGATCTTTAGTGCTCAGAAGCTATGTCGTTGGCCAAGCGACAGCATCCGACCAGAAAGAGTGTTTGCGAAACGGTCCAAGACGCTGGTGGAATCGTTGAAAGGTTGGCCAGTGGAGTCAATTCTCAATTTTTCGAGTGGGCAGATAACTTGCAGGCTTGCAGCGGTACGTAGTCTACTGTTATCTTCTCGGACCTCCCTTCTTACATGTTTATAGAGCACAGGATGCAATACTCTCGACAATTGAAGGCGCATGAAGAGCCTCAATCAAAGATTCACTCCTAGGCTGTACATTCGACATTATTATAAGGTACGTATATTGTGACCCATCGTGTTTGCTCATACTCACCACTTCCCAGCTTCTCGGAATCGATCCTCCCGCTTCCGGTGGACCAGCTTAAACCAAAATTCGCATCGTCAACATCGGTGCTGAATGTTGAAAGTGATGGGCGTGAGGACCCGGCAGGGATGTACCGAACTAACAGATCAGGCAGCTAGGACAGGACGCAAAGGCTCATCACGGACTTACTTACAGACCTTCGGGAGCCATCAATAGGCTCGTGTCCGTCCGCTTCGTCCGCGCAAGCACTGTCGTGCGGAAGAATGACGCACCTGCCGTTTGCCGAGGTGCCCCTCTTCATGGCGTGGACAGAGGTGCGCGCGCCCTGGCACGGATGATTCGGCGAGTGCAGGTAGTGCTCGAAGTTGCGTCGAAGGACGAGAAATACGGTCCGGACTTCGAGGGGGCGGTGGACCATGCCGTGATGCCAGTGCAGCCTGCGAAGCGCAAGAAGGTCGATCATTGCGCTTGGAGGAGTATCCATGCGTGTCAGACGTAGGAGATGGGAAACGCAGGAAGTAATCGACGACGACGACACGGCTACTACTGAAGCGCTGCGATGTCGATAGAGGCAAGCTTCGCAGACGCTAGCACAAAGCTGGATCGGACACGAGGACGAAGTAGCTGATGAGCTGAGTATGGAGATCGAGGTATGCACGTATTCTGTGTCCAACGATTTCACTCGGTCACAGGGTGACCAGTATATCTGCAGCTCGCGTCGCATAGTGTCTGCGAGGCTGAACAACGCAGCGACGGCGATGCAACATCAATCACCGCAGCAGCTGTGAAGACGCGCAAGGCCGCCGCCGACATCGGAGAAGGCTGGGAGTATCAGAGATGTGGGGCCAGGGCATAGCATATATTATGATATGGAGAAATTCGACATCATTGTCTCGAAGTCGGTTGGGCCATGACAAACAGGACTCATACATGTGTGACGAAATCAAATTGGATATGTCAAAATGTCTTCATAGCATTGCGGACATGAGAGTAACAATATTGATACAGCGATAGCGCACCTCGGCAGAACCTGACAGGGACGCACATGTACACCACCCTCTCGACAGACTCTGGCCGGCGCTGCGGTCTGTCCTAAGCCGCGTCGGGAAGAGGGCGCTGCCGCGCATCAACGGAACGCACATCATCTGCAGTCGTACGGTTCCTAGCAACGGCTGAATCTTCGGAAGGAAGAGGGGTGGCTTACCACCTGGTACGTAGCGAATTAAAGCATCGGCTGATGAACAACGACTCGTCCACTCGCGCTCCTGCAGACTCCGTGGATGGATGTGTTACCGCCGGAGTAGCTCTCAGACATCGCGAATGACTCACCTGGGATACCGATCCGCTAAGTACAACCTGCACGCCCTGGTCGACAGCGGAGGTCGCACTCGGACTGCGCGATACTGAACTGAAAACGCGTCCGCAGGATCCTCCGGGAACACTCGAGTAGATGCTGAGACTTGGGCGTCGGCGCGAGGTATGTCGACTTTGCCGAAGGGCCTATGTGCGGCGACACTCGACAGTGCACCAAACCAGTGCACCTTCAAGCACTGCGGGTGTCCAAGATGGTTTTCGGAGCATATTGTTGGCGAACACCATACTATGATCAGAGATCTAGACAGGCCGTTCCATGGGATATGTGACGGATGATGGGACAAGGTGCGCAATAGGTGCCAGTCAAAGTGCGCTAACGTCGGTCCCTCCTCGATCCTCGTCCGTGATTGGCTGACAGGACACGATTATGTAATATTCTGATTCGCCCTGCCACCTACCAAACCTGGCGTTGTTTGGATCGAGCGACAGTGCCAAACATCGACAGCCCATAAAGATCAGCGAGGGGCACTCGACAGCGATACGCCTTCCTTCCCCCCATCACGTCCTCTCCCTCGATGACGCTTTTTCACTGCGACGCCGCGCCCGCGACGTCGTCCCGTCCGTATCTTCATGCCTGCACCGCGCCGTCACGACCAGAATTCCCACGCCCTTCCCCTTCCCGTCGGCACGCCGTTGCATTCCCACGCCGGCCCTAAACTTGCAGAAGTATATCTGAACAGCGACCGGGTTTTATAACCCTTTCCCGCTCTCGTATGTCGCCCACATTCACCCAACCGGCACTCTGACACTCCAGACCGCCCTCCATCGTCTCTGCTCATATGTCGCAAACACTCAGCATGCCCGCCGTGTACCCGTCGCTGTGAGTCGGAAATCCAGGTGCGAGTCCCCAATTTTCTCCTACCCCACGCTACCGTGCCCTACCCATTCCCGCGTCCCGCCAACGTTACCGACAGCCTCCCTGTCACCAATGCCCACCACTCGCACGTGCGCTGCTCAACGTCAACGCTTTCCAGCGATGGTGACTGGTCAGAGCGCCACTCGCCAGGCGTCGCCGCTCGTCGCGGGGCAATGTTGGGTGGGTATCCATGTCGAGCGCGTGGATCGTTTAACGTTCAACGATGTGAGGCTTTGTAAATCACAATTGTGTAGACACCTTGAATATCATCTACTTTCCATCAATTTTTGACCGTGCCGCCCATCCGCTACAGAACACCGCGCCGCTCATCCGCTACAGAACACCGCGCCGCCCACCCCCTACAGAACACCGCGCGCGAACGCCGGATAGCGCTCGGCATATCCCGCACCGCCGGATTCCAGCGGTGCAGCGCTCACTGTCCGCGTTCCCCACCACCTTTGACGCTTCCAAACTCCTGCCGTACAATGGATCCCAGATTGGTACGTACTCTGAACGCTCCCGCCCGACGAACATCGCCGACGGCCCTTAGTTCCTTGACCTTGAAGCCGCCGACGAGGCAGGCGACGAGGTTGAGACGCAGGCCGACGACCAAGACGCCGCCTTCATTGACGATGTTGGCGAATCCTCCGAACCCTCACAAGCCCTCACACTTTACCCTCGACTAGAAAGAGACACCGACGGCGACCAAGACCCCGACAGCGACCAAGAAGTCGCCGACATGGTCCAACGGGCACGCAGCCGCGCCCGAGCTGCTAGTCAAGTCACCACTGCCCGCGGACCCCACCTACGCCGAGCCATCTTGGACATTACGGCCGCCCACCAGCAGCCGCAACGCGACGACATGCCCCTGACAAAGAGCAGCGACGACAAGGCAACGCCCGCAACAAAGTACGATGACAATGACGCCGTACTCTTCGCGATACGCGTCCCGGTAAGTTCAAGAGCCCTCGCCTCCCATCTGCCCACTGACACCACACTCCAGGAACGACACGCAAGCAACGTCTGCAAGACACTCAACTCACGCATTGGACGCACGCCCTATTCACAATCCCGGCGGGACACCTGGCCAGACATTGTCTCCGTCGAACGCTACGACACCGCTAATGGGTACGTGTATATACGGGCACACTCCTGGAGAGCTGTCACTCGTGTCATCGGGCGTACCCCACATCTCTCTGCTCGCAAACAGGCTCCTCTCCTGGTCGACCAAATTCCATCACCTTCGGCATCCCTGGACCTCACCCCGACCTTCAACACCGGGCTCGCCTGCAGAATCGCCTCTGGGCGGTATGCGGGTGACTTGGCCGTCACTTCCAAGATCGAAGCCGATTGCGTCTGGGTATACGTGGTCCCGCGCCTCGACTACCGCCAGACCACCCTATGCGACCTTGTCTTCAACAACGCCCTCGACAGCGAAACACGACCCCCCGCCAACCTCGTACTCCATCCGCGGGCCATCTCGGACACGTACCACAACTCTGTAGTCGACATTGACCCCGATCGCTCCACGTTTTCCGCACACGGCTACCGCTTCGAAAGCGGTCTCATCCAGCTACCCGTACACACCTCGCACTTCCAACCACAGCCGCTCCCCGCCACCGTCGAGGAACTGTTCATCTTTGACAAGGCCCGCCGCGCACCCGTGTCCGCAATGCGCGAGTTGGACATCCAAAACCTGCGCAAAACTCTCGAGTCAGGCGAGCCCATCGAAGTCACCCGCGGCGACCTAATTGGCACATCCGGATTCGTTGTCTCCATACTGGACGACGTCGTCACCCTCAGCGACGAAGGCGACACCTTTGAGGTTCCCATCTACGATGTCCAACGGCATTTTCGTCCAGGCGATTCCGTCCAGGTCCTAGTTCACGGAGGGCAACACGGACTGGTAGCGTTCATAGGCTCGTCCCGCCGTCTGTATTGTATCGAAGACGACACTCTCGAAGAAGTAGGTCCCATGTTCCACACTCTGTTCCACATTCAATTACCCGCTGATCAAAACACAAAATGCCCCGCAGTTCTCCGCCCCACCCGCACTTGTCACCAGGTACACGCCCGCCCCCTCTGTGATCACCCCCCGCGAACACCTCGCACTCACCGCGCAGAACCGCCTCCGCCGACTATACCCCGCAGACAAAGACCGCCTCCTCCACAAGCATGTCCGGATCATGGTTGATGGCCCGTGGAAAGGCTATGAAGGCTACGTCCGCTCGATTCAAGCAGAAGGGGAGCTCGCAAACGTCGCGTTGACCGCGGTCCCCGGAAAACAGGTAGCTATCTACCGGTACAACCTCTTCGACGCTGACAGCCCCAACAACATCGTCATCCCCGATGATC
Source organism: Artomyces pyxidatus (assembly GCA_022160305.1). NCBI lineage: Eukaryota > Fungi > Basidiomycota > Agaricomycetes > Russulales > Auriscalpiaceae > Artomyces > Artomyces pyxidatus. The sequence goes on along the minus strand of MU277269.1, from coordinate 48,511 downwards.
GCTCACGATGGCGGTACCCCTTGCACACTCGCCGCGGCCACAGGCCGTCATTCTTGCGCCAGCAGACCCCTCCCCGGCAGACGACTCCGCCCCCTGACATTCTTGTGGATGATTCAGGTATGTCGATTTCGCCTATTCCCATCCATCCCTCAAACCCGCACTCAAACGCCACAAGCAGCCACCGGAGAACGCACCCCTGAGCCCGCCGCGTCGTCGTCACACGCGCCCCCGCCCATGTCCTGGGCGGACATCATCGACCTTCAATGCCGCACGCGCTCGTTCCAAGTACCCCCACAGGCTCCCCTCCCCCCTTCTACATCCCAGCCAGGACCCATCAATCCGCTGCAGTACACGCTCTCCGCCAACGCGCCTGAGCCGCGTGAGATCGCTCCCGAGCATTCCTGGCTGTGCCGGCCGGCCATCGTTGCTGCCCGCGCTGAATATCGCCTCTCTGTCAGCGTGCAGGCGCCCGGAAACGCCTTTCACAAGCTGATAGGCAACACGCTACTCCCCCGAGAACTTCCCGGTCCACCTCCCGCCGACCACATCCACGTTCGACTTAGAGGCACTATCGAAACGGTTCCCATCGCCCACCTTCGACCCATTGGCACGAGGGACATCAAATACTCGCCAGGCGCTATTCTCATCAAAGGCCCAATGGCGGGGCAGCACTGCAAGATCACATACGCATCCACAACCATGCAAGACCTAGTCGCCATCATCACCGACGCCGGAAAGAAGGAATACCTTCCCCCCGACTGGCTTTGCCGCGTCATGCGGTAGATTGCACACCCCGCAGCAGAGCAGTCATCCTCAAATATTACCAGTCTCGATGCACACGCAGTCACCTTTAAATCGTACCAGTCTCGACTTTCAGTACCGAGTTGAGTCTACAGGTCTTTGCATTTAAAAAACAATACACCAGTACAAACGACGTGCAAACATCTAGAATGTACTTCCTTTCTCCCGTTATGTTTACACATCCATGTACTCGTACAAATACCTAGATGCCTCCAACTTTATGTAACGATTTTCGTGATTGGCCCGAACTCATACACCTGCCACGGGCCCACCAGCAACAGCAAACACGTCAAGCATGTCGAGAACCAAAGACAAAGCCCGCACCTCCGCGGTAGCGACCGCGACTCCTGGCGGCACTTTGCAAGGATGCGCCACCAAGAAACTAACCACGTAGTCGTGGAGGCGCGTGCCGCCCAATATTTGCGGCGGCGACAGTGTGCAGTGTCACCATCGATATTGTCTCCGGGATCGTCCTTGTCTCTCTGCGTGGCCGAGAGTCCACCCACTCGGCCCCACAGCTGCGTATCTCTGGTGATTCGTGACGTCCTTGTGATAGTTAAGATCGAGTCGAGTATCACGAGACCAGATCGTACACTTAGGGCTAGCTGCGACGATGAGAGAGGAGAGCGGAGCGTCTTTGAGTGAAACGCCAGAAATGGGCAGTGACACGAATACGTGGCTACGAGCCCATTGCTGGCAGCTGCAAAGTCGCGTCGGCAAAAGCCGAGCTCTCTTGCCTCTCGACTTCGACCAGCTCGCCCTTGCTGTTGGAGACGTTTTTTCGCCCCACCCACCATCCCTTTTGGCTATGCCAAAACAATAGCGCTCGCGCGCGGTGGTTTCTCGGTCCCGGATCTGCGGAGATCGGCAGGGGCCTGGAGATCTCTTCGCGGGAGCAGCTCGAAGCTCCAGCCTCCGTGGCTCGCGGCGCGCGCTCTCTCGGACTTGGGAGACCGACGCATCGCGCGGTGCTGCACGTGAAGACAAAGACTGATCACGTGGCCCCCACGTCGCGCAGCGCCGCGGCACCACGGACTTCCCACACCCACACACTTGCCCTAGCAATTAGCCTTCCGCGTGAAGATTGATGCACGTAGCACACACGCGTGCCGTTCGGTTCTCTGTACTCACAGGCATTTGCGTACTCTACGATAGGTGAGTACTGCAACTAGCCTGCAAGCTGGGAAGACGCCCGCGCCCGGCGGCAACTCGGCATGGCGGTCCGGTCAAATCTCACGTTTTGCCGCCACAAGACGCTTCAAGTTCCTGTGTGCAGCCGAGGGCGCACCCTTGCACACGATCAGTCGACACACTAGCTGTTGGCCAGTAAGTAGTTCTAGGGCTCGTGCACTCTAGGACCACTGAACGTCCGGATCTATCGCCCCACTGTGTCCTACGCGGCTGGGTACTCAACTCCGCCTTGCTCCCCAATGCGACCATATTTATACACCCCGTTCTCATAGCCCAGCGAGATGCGCGTGGATCAAATAATGCGCAGTTGGCACCCGTCGCGCAACTCGGCCGCGGAGGGGTCGATGGAGGGAGCGATCAAGGGAGCGTATACGTGAGTTTACAATGCCATTACTGTATGCATGGACGCCAAATCTTCTCCTACAGTCTCCGACTGCCACGACAAGCTGTCATCGAGTTCATCCTTGTACCAGCTCCGCCGATGACTCGAGTACGAAAGCTCAGAACTGTACATGCGTTCACAGGTGAGTTTTCAGATCTTGAGACTTGATGCACGGCGGCCGGTTCCATGGGCTCTTCGTGAAATGTAAAGACCTGGCATATGATGCTGCAGGATGCGTCGTTGCTACGGCCCCGATGAGCCGATGTCGCGATGGTGGGACTTCGAAGGTACATGGGCGCTGGCGTTCTCTATCCTCTGAACCCAATTTCAGATCTTGCTGAAAATGCTGTGAGAGATGGACAGGGTAGGAGTGAGCTTTTGAGGTTGGCGTGTCATAGCTCCATGCCATCCACATATGTACCTGCAGACGTCCCTTCCAGAGTGCACGTGTCAACAGATGCGGACGAAGGTAACGACTTGCTTCCCTCGCCAGCAAGACTTCGACTTCTTCAACCTCCGATCCTGGCGAGGACAACCACAGAAATGCCGCAAACGACGTGCTCAACACAACACCACAATTCAAATCTGCCAATATCGAATTCTGAAGAGGACAGTCTCAGCAATGCCGCGACACCCGCACGAGGCTCGTCTCTATGCTCTGTATCGCTGTAAAGGTGGGAGTAGGTGCATCAGCTTCGAGAATCGTACCCACTACTCGCTACTCACAGGCGGGCAGTCTCGACACAACTGATGGGGCTGTCCGATGTCGTCTCTTGCAGCGAGCGCTTTGTCTGACGCCCCTTCTGGTCCACGCGCGGCTCCTCGAAGCATTCCGGACGAGATAACCAGAACGTCACGGCATACTTCTCGTCACGATTGGTCACCGCTGTCGATGTGTCACTCTTGTCAAGCCTCATCGTCAGCACGCTCTTTGGTGCTCAGCACACACCCAAGTCCTGTCGACGCACTCCGAGCACCGGCAGATGTCCGCGCAGGCATCGCCGAACTGCTTAGAATGCCGTGGTTGAGTGGTACAGGGCGTTCAGCTGGCGAATCGGAACCAGCGAGGTTGGGCCAGACTCGAGTACCCGGAAATGCTGTCAACCTCATCGGTGTCCATGACGCAGCGTTCTGAACGCAGAGATCGTGGCAATCGATGCAGAGGACAGGGACCAGGCTATGAGTAGGGGTGAGGAGGCTGCTGGGGTGCATCGCTTGTTTCCTCCTTGTCTATAGTTAGCGACACCCATCGTCCAGGAAGAAACGCTGATCACGAAGAGGCCAAACACAAAGGACCAAGTCATCTTTCACGAATACAAGTGACTGTCCTCCGTGAAGAAGTGCACAAATCCTGCGTAAAGGTGCGTTGGACGCTTGTTCTTTCCGGATAACGTCTTTCCGACATCAATTTACTAGACTGGATGGGTATCGATGCAAGAATCATAGATAAGTACTCAATCAATTCACCGACCCTTTTACTGCATTACTGGATGACGAACCATTACCGACCCCGCTCAGACCTCTACAAGCCTTTCATCTCCTAGCTATCCCATGATGTTCACCTTGAACAGAAATCGTGGAGAGTTCATTTGACGATGCGATTGCGGCGTACTCCTTTCATGGAGGCAACCATGACCTTTTATGATCCCGCTCCACGAGACGAGGACGATTATATACACTCCGACCACGGAGATGAAGAACTAACTATATTTCAAATCCCGCTCCAAGAGAGACGAGGACCATAGTATTAGACCTGCCTACCAGCAGTCAACGTACATGTAAATGAGCACCAAGGAAATGTCATATGGCATTTTGAACTCAGGCAATGGTCATACCAAGCAGGACTTATAGAGCCCTGAACTCGAGTTGCGGATATCCTTCCAGGTTTCTGTGTTGGAGCACTCAACAATGGCTCCTGGTATATATTGTGCCATAATCCTCTGTGCCAGATCAATAATGTCGGTCGGCGGCGGCGAGAGGCGGGATCGAGGACATGCGAGTTGGGACATGGGACATGGAATTCTCGACTCCTTCCGGAGGAAGAGAGGAGGGTCATGCCCAGGTGGTTTGTCCATGTCAATCACGTTACTTTTGACGTGACCTTCCCCGCTCTTTACTGGCTCTCGCATTTCCACATGCATACACGTTCAATCTGTATTCGTCACATGGTCATCGGTGAAATATTATTTTTCCGCGTCCGCTGATGACTATGATGACTCTGCGTGTCAATGTCATGGCAATGAGTCGCCTACGCTTGTCGCTCACCTCACGCTCTTCTCCACTAGTTCTCCACTCTGCTCGTTACTCTTCCCTTAGTTCCTGACCATGCATTCAGCGCTCGGCCTTCGTGTCTACCTCACGGTCCCCACGTAAATCTCTGCGGAGCACAGACGGAAGTGGCTACTCCGAGCGGTCGCTGTAGCCTTTTGACGCGACGAGGCGCGCCAAAGCGCCGTGGCCATCTGTGCAAACCATGCCCTCCCACTCTCTCTCGGAGCCCTGGTCCGGGATCTGACCCTGGCATGATGCGGGGGACTGCTTCAAGAAGTTGGAACGCGAAGCCGGGGCCAGGAAGGTTTAGCGTGGGCCGGCAACGAGATGGGCGTGCGTGCGTGGGGCAGAGGTGCAGTACGCGAGGTACGCGCGCGGGCGTTCGGAGAGCGACGCACGCACGGGGCACAACGCTCCGCACACAAAACGGGGCACGAGGCGCGGCATGCAAAGTCGGGCACAGGGTGCGGGTGGAGGCGCGACAGCTTCCGGCTGGGGCGGTGCGTCATTCAGTATACAGTTGCGTGCCGTTGTCGTCCAGAGGTGTTCTCCCTCCTGACATGATATTCGCCAATCCATCGCGGACGATTCTGGCCTCGTATGTCCGTTTCCCGCGCGCTGCATGGCCTACGCTCAACATCCTTGGTCGCATCCATAGGTACTTGATACGTTGTACACCCAGGCACGACATGTCTCTTCCGATATCATCCCCAATTATCTCCACGCAACTCTCCGACAGGTCATCGCGCGATGACCATCCTTCTCATTCCGTCCGCCAGGTATGATCTGCAGTTAGCGTTCGTTGCCGGCGTTCTCACCTCTTAGCAGCTGGACCACTGGAGCTTAGCGGTACCAGACGCTACGGCGCAGGTTGCCGGTCGTGTCTTCCTCAAGAGACCTACTGTGCTGTCCGTGGTCGCCTGTCATCCTTCCACAAGGCTCACACTCGGAGGTGGATCGATCAGCCCCCTCACATTGACTCTATTCTTAAAGCGCGTCGCTTGCATGCATGTATGGCAAGTCGGCCAGCCGGACATGCAACACGGTGAGGTATGCCTTACCAAGAGATTTGGGTAGATCATGAAGGAATGTTGCTTGGTAAGTACTCCCACGAAGAGAGCGCAGACGTGGCGCGTCTTGAGCTCATCAGACGACGAAGATGGTGACGCTCGCGGCGATTATCCTTGACCGAGCAATGTGGCGATGATACAAGGGAGAGGCAGGCCGAGGCAACTTTCTGCGGTGACGTACTTATGCGAAGATCGTTTTGGTACTGTGTGTGCTGGATAATGCTCTCACAGAATGAAATTCAGGATATCTATGGCTGATTTCGCATCGTGTCGCAAGACAGTTAGCTTTGACTTGTATCTCTCTGGTCTGGATCAACAGTGTGTTTGCTGTGTATCCTTCCATATTGTACTCTGTTCTTCACATATGGTGTATTATGTTCTGTGCCGTACATGGGGATAGTACTGGTGCCAACTGTAAATACCAGGGAGTCGGGAATGGGCCCGCCTTGCGGGTCCGTACGCCCTCCGAGCAGGCCATTTCGGAAGCGCTCGGCACCTCCCATGGTCACGTGACCGCCACCAGCATTATTTAAATGCCAGCTCACCCCGCCTCCTCTCTCCCATCCGCCCACAGGGCGATGTATCCCTCCACACTTTTCTATTCAGAGAACTCCTCGCCAAAGGCGCGCTCAGCCGTGCAGGGAGCTCTCCTGGCTTCATCTCTGATATCTGGCCATGCGTTTCCACACGAGGTGAGTAGCCTCTCTTCTTTCGGACATAAGCAACGCGTGTTGCACTTTCTGACACACGTTTCTGACGCGCATTGCCAAGTAAAAGTCGTCATTTTTCTGAGGGTCCGCAACGTTGGCCACCACACACGTTCCTTACATTGTGAGTCGTTGGTGGCACCTCACACGACACTCGCACTCGCACCCGCTCTCCTTTACCATCGCTCGCCGTAGACTCACCACGACCCCCTCACGCCCCGTCTAGTCCGTCTCCCCTCGCGCCCATCGGCGTCGAGGCAGCGCTGGCCGGCGCGCCTGCAGAGCCCAAGAGCTTTGCCGAGTCCACGCTGACGGACCGCATCGTGCTTGTGTCCGGGGCGAACCGCGGGCTCGGGCTAGAGATGGCACTGACGCTGGCGAAGGCGGGCGCGCGTGCGGTGTACTGCGTGGACCTGCCCGCGGCACTGGGGGCGGAGTGGGAGGCGGTGCGGGCGCACGTCGCGGGGATGGGTTTGGGATGGGTGGGGGCGGCGGCTCGAGTACGCGAGCGCTGATGTGCGGGACCAGGAGGCGATGTGAGACATCGGCGACGAGGTCGGCGCGCGAGGGCCTGTGTTTACTCAGTAGTCTCATGTAGTTATTGCAGTCTTGGACTCGAAAATATGATCATTTTTTCGTATTGTGTATCTGTTAGACTGTGATAACATGCGTTAGCTATATAGCCAAAGCCCCTACTGTTGTATTGATGCTGTCTCGAGGCCGTCTTGAAGGGTCTTGGCCATCCCTTGACAAGGCATTTCAAGACGCACCGCGGCTCTTGAGACGTCTGTCAAGACCCGGGCATTCTTGAAGCGTCTTGACGTCTTGAGCGTCTGTCAAGACGCGTCAAGGAACTTCACGTTTTCCTGATGCTATATTCGGAGTGCCAAACACAGTTCCCCTGGCTTGCCAAAATACTCCCTTGCGGCGACTCGGACAAGGAGTCAGGATAAGGATACAGGACACACAGGACACAGGACACAGGACACAGGACACAGGACACAGGACACAGGACACAGGCATCGACGACTTCACCATTTCGTGCCGCTTCTTGCTTGAATAATACTTGCTTTTGCGTCCCCTTGTAGCTAAAATTGGCAGTAGGTGGGAGTGTTCACGAGGTAGGCTTACTGACATCTTCATATTGCACGCTTGAGCTTCGATCCAGGGCGCAGTCGGCCTGTAATACGGGATTGAGTTCGCTGGTATGCAAGAAGCTTTAGGTGATATTTTCTCCAGCGCATGCTGTGTCATACATTGGCATCTCCATAGAGTGTGTAGGGACTCTCACGTTGACCAATCGACCTGTCTGACAAAACCTCCGCGGCAAAAACAAGTGCTGTGCAAAGGTAAGGATCACCGTCCCAGAAAAAGGGTGCACCGGAAAGTTTGCATAGAGCGCCGATATCCGCGGCTCCTGAGCATCTTGGCATTTTCTGTCCTGGTCCTGGAAGTGAGGTAAGTAGTTTTTGTACGCGTGCTGTACAGCATGGTACGGCTTTACTGGCTGTGTGTTGTAAGGACGCCCTATCATAAGCCCATGATTGGCTTTCAAATCGCTTTGTTTGCTTGTTTCTCTAGACCTGAGACACGGGATGTTGTAAAGTAACTCCGCGGACGAAATAGTCTGTCAATTGAAGCCAGTGGAACATTCCTTGTACTTCTGTAGACGAGGACATGTCACACGCAGCGACTCAGTTCAGTGACCAAGAACTCGTGGCATTGCCACAATCAGCGATGTCTGCAAGCTGAAGGTAAGTCAGAAACATACTTTACGTTGCAGGCCAGTGAAGGCTTCTTGCATTATGCCGTTGTCCTAGATAGGAGGATGATGGGACGGTAAAGGAGGGCCTGTGCTCCTCAAGACAACTGGGCGGCTTAAATTCTGCAGTAAATCTCTTAAATCCACAGTACACGAAGCACTTATCCACGGCTTAGCTCGCCCTTAGCTCACCTAGATTTAAGGACCTTCCCTGGGAGTCAAGGTGCTCGTCCCGATACCAGGATGCAAACCTCAGGATGTACCTTCGCACGAGCAACATCCGACGCCTTCATCACCTCTGTCTGGATCCTGTGCGTCTGCGTCCTCCATATGCTCTCTCTTGAGCTTGGTCTTTATACCATTGCGGTTGACGGTGACTATAGGTACGGGTCCAAATGTGGACCAATGGCATGGCTCAGCCTCGCGTATCCCATTGACTTGGCGCGGTAGACCACGCCATTATGTCTGGCACGTGGCGGCAGAGGATCTGGAAGATCGTACGAAGAAGCCTGTCCTTTGCCCGTCCTAGCTCCAAACTTCCACTGAACTTTCTGATCACACGCCGCCTGGACATTGGTAGTTCGATGCCTTGTCTTACGAGTGTGAGAAAGCGACAGGAGGCGTCACGCAATCCAGGCGACAAGATACCTTCCCACTGTAACGAAGTCTCTCTGCCTTGGACTCTGACTTTGCGCAATCGCTCACTCGTGTGTCCTTGCTGTGTATTCCATGGATCAAAGTACGTGATTCTACAGACTATGTGACACTTGCAACATGTCCGAGTTTCGTCAGCTAATCTCAGCGCTGCAAGTTGCCGGTTCTCCAGGACTTTCAGGCGACAGGCGTGGTGTCCGTTATTTTGTGATATACAACGGACGCAACAGCACCGTCCATGATGATTGGTGGGCATTAAGCAATTATACATTGCATATTAATTCACTCCGATCTTTGCAGGGCTGAAGTATTGGTGGACTTGGTGCGGGAGGTTGGACGCTGTCGCCCTGTCCAAGCCTGTTTCACCCTGGCGGAAGCAATATCTGCATGGAAAAAGGCCGTCAACTTCTCCAATCCCGAGGCGGTGGAAACCGCTAGCCAAGAGACATGCAGCCCAAGCAGCCTTCAGGACGAAACTTTGTCTTATGCGGCGGCGGCGCCCCTTTCTATATCATCTTCTCATGCTGCCAATATCCAGATCGAGCAATACTTTGTGAGTGCTTCAACATTACCTCCGTAGCAAGGATTAAGAAATTTCTGTGGCTCCCCAGGACGAAGAATGTTCCTCTTATTCCTCCCGTTTCCCAATCTCTTTGTCATCTCCACGGTTGGCGTCGTGCTTGTCATCAGCCTCTCGTTTCCCAACGCATTCCAGGCCTTTCTCTTTGCAGGATCCTAGGCCCCTCCCTGTTGAAATATACGTGACTCGAGAGACGACGGTAGAAGTATCAGAATTGGCCAGGGAGTTAGAAGAGGCGAATGGTCCTGACCAAACTGATCGTGAGGGGTGCGAATTATAACCAATATTCATTCCGTCTGCTGCCTTAACTAATTACTGCCTGTCTAAGAACATCCCAGTCATGGCCCGTCTCGTGGTGCTCTGCAGGGTCATCTCCGAGTCCTGTTAAACCGAGCAGAGACACTAAGTTGGGTGGAAGGACAAGGCAATTATTACAAACACAGATATCTTGAAAGGAGGTTAGGTCGCTGTATAGCTTACACCTTACAGGTAGTTTGTTCGTTTGAAAGCGGTAGAAGAATATACCAGAGCATGAGATGTGCGTCTTGTTTGCAACGATTCGATCACACGCACGCACTGAGGGGTAGAAACCACGTAATTTTCACTATGATTTTCACTGAGATTAGGCGCGAAAATACGGTATTATGGATTTCACGTAGGAAGACATGGACCTCACCATGAAAAGGAGTGAAATTTTTCGCGTAATTTTCGCAGTAAAAATTGAACGTTTCACGTCACCGATTCACGATGTCTTTCATGAATTTCACTTGAATTAAAGTGAATTCTGTCGGTGTGGAGGCATACACTTCACCGCAAATGGTCGCAAAGTGCAGGTAATTCGGAATGGTTCAGGGAAAGAATATATTCACAATAACTACAGTAGAGATACAGGTGGTGATCGAGAAGGACGGTGAGGTCACGATTCTGTTCCAACACATGGGATATCAATCCTCCTCCGGGCACCCATTTGCGTCTGTCTTCCGCGGTGACTAGCTGGATTTGATCTTCAACGGTGTCGCATTCAGGAGCGCCTTGTCCGTCTTACCCTTTTCTGTCCGCCTTTGCCCGTCGGCATGATCTTACGTCGCGAACTTGCTTGGTACTCACCTTCTTCCTTTCCTCGAGTCCGCTGCTTTCAATCGGAGCACGGGGCGGGACTGCCGTCATCCTGGCGTCGGCGAGGCATGGCAGGTAAGCGGAGAAGTCGGGAAATTGAGGGGTCTCGATTTTGACGATCATATGCATAGGGGACTCGGAGATCATCGTAGGTTCCGTTGAGCTCAGTCGAAGAGCAGAGTATCGCACTAGAGCTACGTGCCCCCCGAAGAAGCGAAAATCATTTTTCTGACCCATGCATATGTTCTGAACGGCGACTTTCACGTCGACATCATCCGAGATGTGAGCGTGTTGAACTCCCGAAGGCCTCTCTTAGGAAAATTCACCATGTATGGTGAAACATGATTTCTTGGCAAAACGGCGTGAAACCTAGTTCTCATAGGAAAGCTATGTGAATTTCTCGGTATTCATTCTTCGCAAATTCGCGGTATACATAAAGACAAGAATAGGACATGTTAGAACTGGTTAGATCGATGCCCTGCAAAAAATGGTGCAAGGATTCAAGCTTGACCTGCTGTTACTATGCTACTCATTGATACGGTTCAGACAAGAGTGCTGATATGTCTGGTAAAGGATTATGTCGGTGGAAAGGTGGTGGAGGCTCTACCAGTTCAAGCAACTTCCACATGACTGCATTGTCAGACGCGTGCAGATACAAGAGACATACAACATTTTACCTACGGCCAGCCAGCAACAGGTCACTATGCCCAACAACCGCCCTGCAGCCGACTCGTGGTTGGTCACGTGCTATCGTCCTGGTCCTCCGTTTGCTCCACAAACCAGTGACTAGCCTCCGACAGTGTGCGGAAAGGCCGGTAGAGTGCGCCTGGGTAGTCACGGACAAGTGCACGGACAGCGTTCCTAAGAGAAGTCAATAATGACGGCCGGTCAGAGGAAGTGAGACTTACCATGGATAGTCAAAAATCCCTGTCTGGCGGCCACGAACAACAGCGTAGTAACGCCTTCCACTGGAGGGGAGCCCATGGATGACTGGCAGTGTGGGAACAAGAGGGGCAAAAACTGAGAGCGTGGAGGCGGCGGAACTGGCCGAGGCCATCGATGGAGCAGGTGTGCTGCCTGTGCCGTAGGTGGACCCTGCAGTGCCCGAGGAAGGATGGACAGAGCCAGTGTCTGTCCCGGAGCCCGTGGATCCAGCATGAGTTGACTGACAATTTATCAGTTATCTATCAGTTGTGTTCGGAGATAGGAAAGACTCACTGCGCTGTGCACATTGAACCAACTTGCCCCTTGGTCGTCGTCAATAGAGCGATCGTCGGAGTCGCTCCCTGTTGTACTGCTGATGGCGTGATGAGTGGCACCTTGAGCCGGAGCGGAAGCATGAGCGGGAAGTGGAACGCCGGTGTGGGTGACTGCAGGATTAGAGGTCACCGAAGACCAGAGACCTCCGATGTTTTGTACATTCGCTGAAGTCGAGGCGGGAGCAGGGGTGGCGACTGGAGCAGAGGCGGCGACGGAGACGGGAGCGGCGACGGGAGCAGAGACGGGAGCAGAGACAACGGGAGGCACTCCAGGCCCCCCCAGTCCAAGGCTCTGCATCTCCTGCACCAGAGCTTGCGCTGCCTCTGCTTCTCGCATGTTGAAGTCCGCGAGAGCAGCTTGGGCATCCTCCAAACGACCATAGCGGCGATGGATTGCGCCTGTGACGCCGATGACCCTGGCTGCAGCCGCCGCCCTGCAAGGACACGTTGAAGACTTCAGGATGGCCTTAGAACACAAAACGCACCAGTCCGTAAAGATGCCTTGCTGGGTGCCTCGAAATACAACATAGTACCGCTGAGCAGATGGGGCTAAAGGGTGATGTGCTGCGACTGGCGACCAATCAGTTGCTGATAACCACATACTAGGCTAGGTCGACCTACAGTTTTGCATGCTGGAGAAAGATTGATGAGCGTGGGTGGTCGTCGTACGGGTGAAGGGGGATGGACGCGGTCCGAGGTGACGGGAGAGATTCTTATCTGAAAGTGCTTGTGAGAATGTTCGGTGACAGATTCGGAGGTCTTTATCCATGAACAGAGACTCTTCTTGGCACATACGGTAAGGGCGAGCATCTTGCTAGATTTGATCGCAGCTCGGCGCCACTGACAAGGGCACACGATGGCGGACATGCACGAATGGAACGGATACTTCTGTGGAACATCAATCAAGAGGGAAATACACAGTCGGCTAAGGCCTGTCGGATCTGTCTCAACTGCTCTGTAACCCGCGGGACTGTCACCGCACTCTGCTCGCTTCAATTGCGACAAGAAGGAATAGATAGCGTTCACAACCTACCTAACACTTGAACATTTCGGGCGGATTGAGCAAGACCCGGGAAGGTTCCTCACTGGGATCCTGTCGCTGTCAATATGGTCTGCGACGGCGTGTCAGGGAAACGTTACAGGGGAGGTTATACCACGGGAGAGCCAGCGTCAGCTGCTCGCAGACACTTGAAGAGGCATGTCTAGGAGCCAAGGCCACCGGAGAAGGGTGATAGTTACACACAGTTAGTTACTCACCGGTATGCCTCCGTCTGTTCGCACACTGTCTGGTAAAACTCATTAGCACCCGCTGTATTAGCTGCACAGAAAAGGAATAGAGCCAAATCTCCAGCGAAACTTGCCTTGGAGAGGCTTGTCGTTGTCGCCGCGGCTCAGGCAGGAAGTGGATGGGGCATGAAAAGGGCGACTTACTGGCGGGGAAGGCGGCCGCAGTGATATCGATCAAACTCAGCGCGTCAACCTGCGTCTACGCGTCGGGCGTTTTCCCGAGCGCCCTAATTAGTCCTGAGTCCTGAGTCCTGAGTCCTGAGTCTTGACTCCTGTATCCTGACTAGCTGACTCACGATCCCGATAGCGACAGAAATGTCCAAACCAAACCAAAACTGGACAAGACCCACAACTCCCCTTCGGCGGAATCCCGTCTACTAAACTGCCTCCAGCATCTGCATCAGCGCTCAGCCCTCCCAGCTTCATACCTAATCTGTGCTCCCTTGACGAATGTGGCAACTCTTTGGCAATCTAGCAACCTGAAGACCATGGTCGAACTAGCCCTCTATCATTTGCGAGTTCTTGTGCGTATGGAGCCCACTAGATTCTGATGCCAAGCCCCAGTGCAGATGCTTCCCCGCAAAGCTAGACCACCGGACATGTGCGCGGCCTGCTCCATAACCTCCAAACACGCCTATGTGCTGTCGGAACTGTCCCAGCCATCGGCACCATGTTCTCAGTGCATCCTTTGTAGGCTACAGTCTCCTTGCGACTGTGTTTATTTGTTGCACGCACTCCGGTTTTGGTGGTGAATTCGAGTTCCCACGTCACCTTACCACCCCACAACGCAAGCGATCAGCTCTACGTCAAATTCAGTACTCTTCATGCCCTCGAAGAGTGACACCGGCGCCTACATCTGTCCTTCCTTGGGATCCTCGTCGCCCGCATTCCCCTATAGTATGAGTCTCAGCACGCACTCTTATCTTCTGTTATTGCACTCACCCCCATTGTCCCGCCTCCCTCCTTGTCAGCCAGTCGAGCAAGAGTAGACTTCACTATGTCCAACGCCCTCTTCCAGAACTCGTACTACATCGGGAACAACTTCAACTGCATCCTCTATGGTGTGTTTAAATTCCCGCCCCTTACTTGTAACCATGGCTGGAGCTGACATGGGTGCGCAGGTGTGGAGCTAGTGCTGTACACCGTGACGATGCAGAAGTTGATGTCGCTCCAGTCGCGTAAAACAGGCTCAAACCTCTTCTTCATCTGCTTCAGCACCGCAAATCTGGCCCTCATTACTGTCTACGTCGCTGTGCAGTCAGTATTTGGCGAGGAGATGTGGATTGTCAACGTGGGTTTCCCGGGTGGGCAGGGGGCGTACCTTCAACAGTTCGCTGCAGTGTGGTACCAGACGATGGGCACGACCGCGTCCGTTGTGCTGAACCTTCTATCCGATGGCCTCCTCGTGTGTATCCTTACCCTTCCTCCCGATCGTGCACTCATTTTTGGATGCTCTGACTGTAGATATACCGCTGCTTCGTTGTCTGGAGCGACGTACGGATCGTGATCCTTCCGGGAATCTTGTACATGGCGACGCTTGCCCTGAGCATTGTCGAGCTGTGGGCTTCTGGAGCGCCGCACAGCGACTTCTTCCAGGGACTCGCCGCAAACTTCGGGCTGTCGTACTATGCGACGAGCATCGGGCTCAACGTGCTAGTGACGTGCCTCATTGTGGCGCGTATCCTCTCAATTGCACGCACGTCCGACAGGTATCTCGGTGTGGAGATCTCACAGACGTACATCGGCATCGCTGCAATCATCGTCGAGAGTGCGCTACCGTACACCCTTGCTGGCATTGCGTTCCTGGTCAGCTACGGGATGAGCAGCGAGATCTCTATCCTCTTCCTCTCTGTATATGTCATGTTCACCGTGCGTCTACTCTCTGCTGCAAAAGACTCTGACTCATTGCGGGCTGTGGAATGCAGTGCGTGAGCCCGCAAATGCTCCTGCTGCGCGTGGTCGAGGGCCGTGCTTGGCGTCACAACCAGTTCAGAGACACGACGGCGGCGCTGAACTTCTCGAACAGCGGACTCCCCGGACTCCCCGGTGCTAGCGACTACACGGACTCAACCACCGCAGGTAGCGCCGGCGCCGGCGACATGAGCCTGCGCTTGCAAGCAATTCGGAAGAGCCTTCACTCCCTCGAAGATGCCGGCACGTTAGCGGTGACTTCAGAAGGCAGTATATGAGGTGTGCGGTTTTACCAACTATTTATCATATCATTTGTAGTCTGTTATCTTGGCTTTTGGGTACCGGGAATGCAGGCCCGGGTCAGTATTTCAAGGCTGAGAGAACGAAGCCAATATAATATCTAAAATACTGAACACGTCTTGTAGCTCCTTGCCTGCTTGTTGTTGATCCAATACTAAGATATTGTTTATATACCCTCAATCCGTACAGGAGGCGCGGTCAGAGCTGAGATGTCCGAAATTGTGCGAAAGAATACGTGCCAGCATGAGCGCAGCACAGACGGAACTCGTGCGGAACCGATACTCGACAGCGCTCCGCCCACCGTAGACGGACCTCTGCGAGTAAGTGGTTGGACAGAAGCAGTTGGGTGAGCATCTTGCGATAGGCAGGGATGGGCACGAAGAGGTAGTCTGGCAGCGGGAGGACCGGGACCGGGGAGCAGCGCCCAGTCCGCGAGCGTACCACACGATCACGGAGGAGGAGCGCGGGCGGCGAGTCGTCGAGTTGCACTTGCAGAGACGTGGCCAGGGACAACGCGAGTTGCGCTTGAAGTCCTGGAAACGCAGCAGGCGCGGCGAGGTTCTAGACCGACACCTGGACAGGGATCGGGAGGCACCGCATCAGCACTCCGACTATGTCAGAAACCCAACATCGGCGACCGACGCGTGCAAGGGCGAGAGAGCTGTGCAGAGTGTGATGCACAAGGTGGCCAGGCGGCAGGAGGGGGCTCGTGGTGATAGGAAGCGCAGGAGGAGCCATGCCCGGCGATGAGGAAGGTGTTCCAGCCCAGTTTCTGTCTAGGAAGGCGCGCATCGAGGGCGCGGACTGGGCAAGGTAGAAACACGCGACCATGCTGTGGCCACGTAGACACATGTACATGTTTCTGACTCATGTCGTGCGTGCAGAAAGCCCAACACGTGTTGCTTGTGTCCTAAAGAAGAGAAGCAACTACTCACCTCGTGTAAAACGCATGGCCAGATCAGATATAAGAGGATGAAGCCAGGAGAGCTCCCTGCACGGCTGAGCGCGCCTTTGGCGAGGAGCTCTCTGAATAGAAAAGTGTGGAGGGAAACATCACCCAGTGGGCGGATGAGAGAGGAGTCGCGGTGCGCTGGCATTTAAATAATGTTACCATCGATCACGTGATCCCGGGAGGTGCCGCAGCCCGCGCGACTTGGCGCGATTGTAAGGACCTGCAGGCGGGCCCGTTCCCGACTCCTCTTGTCCCAGCCGCCATGTCTCTCCATATCTCTTACCACCTTTTGATCCTGTGATGACGTCTCCGCCACGTTGCAAATTTCACCATGCTTACCGGTCGATTTTTTTTCTGATATCGCTTTCACGGGATAAGGGCCAAGTGGTAAAGGTGTTTGGCCGCCCGCCCATTTCCCTGTGTTGTTCGTGCGACATCTGAAACAACTCTTCACCTGTATATTCACTCGTACGTTGACTTCCATCTCCCCAATTTCCACACCTCTCTCGTCGACTGCCCCTCTCATCTCGCATCCCCTGCTAGTCCAGACGGAACACGGTGGGTGACAGTTGTCCAAGTCATCCCCGTTACGACGTTCTCGTCAAGGACACGCCTGCATCCGCCCGGCCGTCCAAAGTGTGTTTTCAAGTCATAGGGTCTTTCGCAGACCCTGAAGAGTATTACCACCCCTCCGCTGCCCTAGCCAACGTCGAGCTCCCACGTATAGCTGTGCCCAGTGCGTTGGCCTATCGGACGAGGACCCTGGCCGGGGCTACTTGCTTGATGCGATTGCGTGTGGATGCAGACAAAGTCGTCAACTACTACATCGCGGAAGGCATCGTGCAACCCACGTTACAGTTGCGCGCTTTCGTCGGTCTATCAGCAGGGGTACGTGAATTTCCTTCAAGACTGCATATCTTCGCCCCTCACGCCGCCCGCAGCGCGACGCCGACCCGCCTCTCCTTTCCTGGCCATTCCCGCTTGAGGCCGTTGCGCTCTTATCGTTCTTCCAGGTCATATCAGGTCATATTAGGCGTATCATCGGTACACCAATACTACGGAGCGCGATCATGTCTTCCTTTTGAAGATGACCAGTTTGCGCCGCCTCATATCAGTGGGTCATAACCCGGATAGCGACTTCGCATTGTCGTCGTGATGGAATGGGACACGCTAGAGAACACCAGTACCTCGGAGCAACTGTCGAGGTGCAGGGACTCGTTTCTCGGTGAGCAAGAACAAGCAAAAGAGCTCCGCAGTGGGTGACGCATGCGTGCGAACAGCGACCGAAGCAGAGGCATGGGGCGCTTGCGCGGCCGGGGGAAGGACGTCGTCGAAGCGGGACGAAGAGCGCAGGCACCGGGAATCGAGGGAAGCCGATCGCATTGGCTGGGAGGTAGGCGTGTGACAATGAAGAGCGAGTGAATGAACAAGGACGGAAATGTACCGAAGTAGAGGTTGCAAGGGTAGCGGGAGAGCAGAGCGCGAGCTGCTGGCGGGCTGACATGAGATGGGAAACGAAACGCGGGATAAGACCGGTACCTCGGAGCAACTGTCCGGGGGGCGAGTACTCACGCCAAACAAAGCACGAATGAGCGGAAAGATCGGGAGTGGGCGACGCTTTCGTGTGGACAGCGGGACAGGCAGGCGTGTAGGGCGCTTGTCCGGCCGTGGAGAGGACGTAGTAGAAGCGAGATGAAGACGGAAGCGACCGGGAATAGAGGGAAGCCGATTGCATGCGCTGCCAGGCGGGCAGGGCACAATGAAGAGCTAGTCAACGAACAGGGCGCCGGGGACATACCGAACGAGGGGTGGCAAGGGTAACGGGAGATGCGTTCCGGAGCTGAAAATGGGACGAGGTCAGTGAGTGGGCATAAAGGAGATACAGAGTGCACGGACGCAAGCGGAGCGCATGGTCGGAAACTACTATGGAAAGAGGAACGCGCAGAGTGGAGGAGAGCGAACGGACGCGGGAGAATCGTATTACTTCATCGAAATCCATGTGACAAATACAAATTGGGCCTTGTACGCGTGTGCAAATGCCAGAGCCAGTAAAGAGCGAGGAAGACTTGGTGCGAGAAACTGAAGTCGCGCAAACCGTGAAGTCTCAGTCTGCCCTGCCACTGGTCTGCAACCATAAAGTCTTCCTTTACAAAGGCGCCTCTCTCTCCCTCACACAACAATGCCAGCTCAGAGACCATCAGATTTTCCTCATTCTTCAACAACCCGAGCTCTGTCACCATATTCTCGAGAAGATGTCCCTACTTCTGCGAACTCCAAAGCTAGAAAGCGCGGCAAAAAACTTCCTGAGGCTACCTGTACTGCAGAACCACCATCCTTGCAACCTACTCCTCCCCCTTCCCCCAGAAAACCCCGCACACCCCGCAAATCCCCCAACAAAAACTCGCCAGCCACCACATCCACCTCCTCGCCCACTTCATCTACTTGTTTGCTGTCCCAGGCGGAAGCGACATCCAAGAAATGGTACCGACAACCCAAAACTACCAGCCAGTATGATGGCTACATTAAAAACGGAAGACTGTGGCTGCAGTCTTTTTCCACCTGTGAGCACGAGGAAGTGGAGGTTCCAGACGGGGATCCATCCTTGGGCAGAGAAAAATTCGTTGACGCCTTTGACAAGTTGTCTGAATACACGGCAGTGGCATTGCTGTTATACACAGTCTACAAATGCGACGAACAAGGCAATGGGTTTGCGACAGCAGAGGGTGTCAGAGCTGCTTTCAAGCAGCACTTTGAAAGGTGAGTTGTCGTTCATTTTGGTTGTCATACGCTCTAACAAATGTCCTGAAAGAGCACTGGGCTGCCAAGGGAATACCTGGAGTCTAAATTCGACCACAGGGAAGTGGGAGGGGAACCCTGTCTTCTACCCTGAATACAAGGTGTACTATGAGTCTTTGAAGCGTCGCCAACTGAAGACAGGGATCCTCCATCAAGCTACTCCTATGCTCCCTAAAGATCTCAAGATCATCCTGGACTACTTTTCCACACCAGAAGCATCCAGTCGGTTTTCACAGACAAAAATTCTCTTTTTCTCAGCGTTCGCCACGACAGCTTTCAACCTTTGGACTCGGTGAGACCTAGAAAATCACTGTTCTTCTATGTCATATATTTATATCTGATTTGATCTAGCTGCGATGAACTCATCCATCTACCCGCGAAAGATATGCTTTTTATCGATAGCAACTCATCCGATGAAGAGTCCCACATAAGATTTGATCTCATATTCAGGAAGACAAACCAGAATTCTTCGATCTGTATGTAATCCAGGCTGTTCTCTCTCTATATCTGCCCTATATCTGTTGCAGGCCACCGCCTTCAAGTCCCTCCTCAGCCGGAGTGTGCAGAAATTGATGCGTATCAACATATGAAGGCATGGCTTGTGCATCTGGAGTCGCAAATGGGCCGAAAGGTCCAAGGCCAGGATTTCATCTTCCCGGCAATCGCTTCGACTGGGATGCTAAAGATTGGGGAGTCTATGCCGGCAGCGAGCATCGATAGGCTCTTGGCAGACGTGGTTGAAGCGTCTGGTTTACTGAAAGGGCGGCAGGCGAAGTTTAGTACTCATTGTTTTCGTCGAGGAGGAGCGCAATATCGCTTCATGTGGGCCAAGCACAAGTGGAGCCTAAAGGCAGTAAAATGGTGGGGCGGTTGGTCGTCTGGGGATGATGTAGGCTTCTTTGTCTGTGTTTTCATCCTCGGAATGCTAACAGCAAATCTCAGATAAATACAATCATGCGTTACCTGCTTGATGAGCTTGTGGTATACGAAGAGACCTTCGAGGATATGCTGATGAAGAATCGAGTCACAAACCGCCAAGAGACTTTCATGGGTGAACCAGAGGCCCTGTCCGAAGCTGCAGTCACCAAAATGGACCTAGATCGGCTTTGTGAGAAGGTAGCGGAACTCATCGGCCAAAGCCATGTGAGAGGTAGGCAAATTTTTGGTAATGCAAGTTATATTCGTTCATACAGGTCTTACAGGTACCTGTGCGACGAATATTGTGCCCGGCCCCATCAACGATGATCCTTCTCACCGTCTTCCGGGCACTCCCCAGCCACTGTCATCAACTCCCCAGCCGCCTCGGTCCATTTCCGAGCCAACATCCCCGTCTTCTACCGCTTCTGCCGGTGCATTAATCACACCTTTGAAGCAATGCATCAGGCAATTAGAAACAATAGGTGAGCGTACCATGTGTCCCAAACGACTGGCCCAAAGCCTGAGACATTATCTTCAACGTCACAGTGGAGGACAGGTCTACACAGCACTCTCCGGTGGATGCTGGAGAGGATTCACTACTGCGTTCTGTCCTTGCTGCAAAAGAGTGTCTCGATAAGACGATCGAGGAGTGTGAGAAAAGAGGGGTCCAAGTCGAGGGTAAGTTGTGCTTGGTCCTTGATTGATGCAATCCTGGCTTAATCTATAATCAAGATCTGCCAGACAGGAATTTGCCTGATCTATTAACCCGGAGCTCTCCTCCTCCTACGCTAAGTACCAAGGATGATATCTCAAAATTCTTGATAGCCAAGCTGGGGCGCATCCCGACCACTCGCACCTTCAAAGACGTGACCAAGTTCTGGGAGGACGGCAGCCCACAGAGTGGCTTGGGCGTCGCGCTGAAAGACTGGAAGACAAGGATAACCGACTTTGGATACGCGCTCACAGACTTGCACTCGTCAGAAGCTGTCAAGTATTCAAATATTCAGCAGGTTTACACGGAGTACGAGAAGCAATATTCCGGCAACTTGGAGCAGTTTACGGCTGCCTATCCCGATATCTCCTTGGGCTATGGAAAGCTTAGGAGAGCGATCCTCAGTGTGAGGGTTGGAAGGGGCGAGTCTAGGAGGCGAAAAAGTAAAAAGAAGGACGGCGCTAGTGACCTTTAGTGTGGTAGATCAAGATGTAATCGATGAGAATTCGTCCTCTGTTGCAATAAGATATTCTCCAGACCAGACTGCACAAGACGAGAGTCTAGCAGGCCAATAGTGAGACAAGGAATTCGAATCGAGTGGCACGTTGGATGAGAGGTTATGTCCGTGGGTCTCCGTGTTAGATTAATCATGCCGGTGGCAGCACCGCCGGGACATCTGGCCAGAATGACCGATCGACGGGGAACTCGGGTCATGCTCCAGGATTGTGACCCCAGCCGCTACCCCGATTGGACTGGAACCCTACACTAGGGTTTCTCTGGGAGACACTCCCCTCCCCTCGCCGTCATCGTCGCCGACGATGACCACACCTAGAATTCTTATTTCCAGCCCTGCTCGAGCGCGCTCGGTGTTTTGCAAGTGATTTCTATATCTATGTCTGTGGCCCCCAATGAATAGTCGATTGGATGGGCAGTGTAGCCGTAAACACCGCATATATTGTCCTCGTTTGACGTCGTTCCCCCAGCCGACAACCATCGCGAGCGTCTCAGAAATTCACTGTGTCTCTTAAGTTTCAAATTCATTTATTTTGGATTTTTTACATTATCAGAGAGGTATTTGATGCAGAAATGCGTGCTCGCTGTGTTCGACGACGACGAGCTGTCACGAGCAACGACAGCGGCAAGCAGCGCCCTGTCGGGAAGAAAAAGCGCCCGTCGGCCCGCATCGGGTGAGATCGGGTGGTGGGCTGCGTCTCTACTTAGCTGCTTACATAGGGTCATGATCCAGGATCATGACCTGTGTTCCCCGTCGATTCAACGATCTCCATCTGGTCGTCTAGACACAAGACATCGGACGTGGGAGATGGGAAATGGGAGGCGGGAGGCGGGAGATGGGAGATGGGAGATGGGACGTGGGAGATTCCCGACTCCTTCCGATGGAAGAGAGGATGGTCGGTGAGGCGATGTCACGTGTCATACATGACTCGTGGCTATGCTGCAATCTGCTGCAATGCAATAATGCATTCGTGGTGTCGCCGAAGTGTCGCCAGTCGGCCAGTGCCACGACTCGGACGTTGTCCGTCTCAAATCCACCGCTTTCCCTTGACGTTGACCGTAGACCCCTGGTTCTTTCCAGTGGGAACGCATGGGCAGAAACATGTCGAAGGTGGACGGCGGGACCGACGCGTTCGATTGGCTGGTCAATCTCGCCTCATTGGCACGACAGATCCTAGCTAGGCAATCGTCACCTCCCCCTACTTTCATTGTTGTCGACCAGGCGGGCGACCCTCTATGGCCATCACGACCCATTTTTTCTGTCCTTTCATTCGGCCATAGGTTGCCTTCTCTCACTTCTTTACTCGGGCTCTGTGTTGGCCTCGCTAGGCTACCCGTTGTCCGCCATCTGTTCACGCCATCCTTCCCTTGGATACATCGTACACCACCTCGAGCGTTACGAGCGAGGCGCAGACGAAATGGGGCCGATCGGAGACACGGATGCCTTGTCTTACCAAGTGCGTGGTAAGGGCTTTTTCTACTGATCTCAGCTTATTGCTGACGCAGGAACGCTCTAGAGAAACTTCATAAATCACCGTCTTGTCAGAGCACTGTTGGACGGCCGCACAAAATAGCAGATTTTGAATTCGGGTGTCTCATTGGAGAGAGACAGCACCGGTGCGCCCCACTTACCAGTCAGATTTGTGTATTGCTATCGGCTCGTTTCTAGGCAGACCTCCTCGTCTCTTCCACCGTGCACATGTTCAGAACATCTCTTCTAACGTAAATTCCGACAATCGTGACGTCGCCCCACGGCACCTTTGGGTCCACGGCGCCTTCGTGTCTAGCGTCGGGCCTTGCACGATGAACACCGGCTGATCACGAAGGTAGTACGGATGCTTGGTACTTGAAAACCACAAACATCCGATGGTGTGCGACTTGTGAATCGAGAGTAGTCGCCGGCGCTTGCGCCTCCTTTGACTTGCGACGCGACTTGCAACTTGCCCTTCCACTTGTCCCTCACACTCCATCGTTTCCTTTCACACAGCACATTTCACGCTTCATCATGCTCCCTTCCTTCTCTGAACTTACAAGTGGCTTGTCTCCCGTCGACCCTACTCCAACTGAAGGCCCCGATTACCCTCAGAACAATCACCACACATCACGCTTCACTATACTCCCTTCCTTTGCTCAATTGACGAGCGGCTTGCCTCCCGTCGATTCCGCTCCAGCTGAAGGTCCCGACTACCCTCGGAACAACTATCTACGCCCTCTGCGCCCTCTCATCGTGCCGAACAATGTGGAGTCGCCGTTGAATCCTAACCAAACGGGCTCCGCACCTCAACAGGTTCGTCGCTCATGCTGTTCAGCGGCGTTCTCACTGAGTAGGACGTGTCGTCTGGGCAGTCCATCGCTGCTGGTAGCAACACTTTGGCACCGGACGCGGCGCCTCAGATCGAGACCGTGACCGCGATTGAACCCCAGACGGTCAGTTCTTCACCACCACGGCCAGCTGAATCGTCGCTAACTTGCTGAGATTTCCACGGAAAGTCGGTCGAGGAACACAAGGAGATCGTCTACCACCACAGAATTTCCTCCCCGTCTCCGCAAGCACCTCTCTCTGGCGGAGCGCTGAGGGGCGACTATCGCTTTGTTTTCGTATCGGTGCCAGGTGGGAACGACGGACTGTGAGGCGAACGGTGCGCGAGATCTAGGGGCGGGGTCTGGGGAGGGGAGTCCAATTTCGGTTTCGGGCACTGGTGGAGCTGACGTCGTTCAAAAAGATAAAAAGATTCTGGCCACTACAGATGTACGTTTCATGTGTTCGCAGCGCTGAAATTCGAAGGTGTATATTATCTACGACTCGCCGTCGGCGTGATCCTTTTGGGCTCCATCTCGACAACTCAGTATACCTCCGCACGCTTCCATTCACAAGTGAGGGAGAGCTGTGCGTTCGGTCCATTGGAGCCGTCTCCACGAGCCGTCGACCATTCCGCATGTAACAAGTTCGATCGTGTACTGCAGAGACACGTTATCGAGAATAAACCTATTCACTCGGTGGCACGTCTGATAACAAGCTGTCGGTGAGTAGACACCCTGAGCTGAAGAGGATATCATACCGCTCGACATGACAGCAGTGCCCTGTACTCGAGATCGAGAAAGATGTCAAGCAGTACATCGTCAGATAACAGGAGCATAGCACGTTGATCAAACGTTGATTGGTGCTGAGGAAGTTCTTCTGTGATAGTCGGAGGACTGGTAAAAAGAACAAACACACCGAGTCCCGACAGACGGTGGATGGAAAGAAATGGAAGCAAATGCTCGGTCGCCACACGGTGGAAGGAGGAAAGTCTGGCAGAGGACTACTCGGGCTCACTCACCGCAAAGCCGGACCGTCAACCGTGACTGCGTGACAAAGTCGCGTGACATAACGCGTCTCGTCACTCATCAGCAAAACCGCCTGGATCTGGCAAGACCTGGCAAGACCTAGCATGGCCTCGCAAGGGCTCCCAGGCTGGCATAGCACACCAGGCTGGTGAGCAGCAGGAGAGGACTTAAATGCGACTGCTTGCATCCATAGCTCTACCAGCCTGGTGAGCCTCGCGAGGTATGGCCGACTTACCAGACCATGCCAGGTCTCGGGAGGTGGGGGGTCGGCTCGCTTGCCTCTTCCTAGGTTCGTCGCCCTCGCCAGTACTGCTTACATCACACTAGGTAGTTCAGAGAATCCAAATATATTCATGCTACGAGATACGATACAGAGGAAAGTGTGCCACATGTATGCTCGCCTCCGCGGAGACCTGCCCAGCCCGTCGTACTGAATGCCAGGTAGATTCGCAGTCCGGCCGGTCGCTAGTAAGTCGAGGGTGAGTCGAGAGTGAGAGATAGAAGGTAAGGCTGCGAGACGAGACGTGCGTCAATAGCAAATTCGAGGGCAACATTGTAAGCACACTGACCGGGAATGGGGTGTTGTATGGGAATTAGTGTCGCCCTATAAGCTTCAGCGTTGGGGTTAAAACCTGGACGAAGTGGCACATCGTTTGCGTACGAAGTAGCATGAGTCCGACGCACTGAGTTGATGATGTGACTCACACGCATGCTCGCCCACCCGTCGTACCTGTTTGTTAGCATACCACCTCTACATAGAGCTAAACAGATGGAAGTCAGTGCTATGAACAGTAGGAAAACGATACTACCACTGCGAATCGGCCAAAGGTGGAGCCAGGGTGCCAATGCAGTCAGTAACGAGGGAAGAAACAAATGAGGAAGAACACGTACTGATCGTGTGCGTGAGCCCCGAGACTCTCCATGTGCTGCAACAATTTGATGCCGGGATGTGTACACCGAGTCAGTCAAGTGCGTACGGCGAGGTAGGCGACATACTTCTTATTATACGATTGTCGTCCAATACGCGGAAATTGTACCAGTCTGAGTGAGGCCTCCGCATTGATATCGCGGAGTTCATAGCTGACAACATGGCATGCAATAGCACTCTAATGTCAAACGGAGGCTACTGTTGAGTAGAAGAAAGCACATACCAGTTCGAATGGGCCTCAGGAATGCTCGCGTCCACGAAGTCAGCTGTAGGTGTCAGTAGTAGGCCATTGGAGGACTCCCAAGTTCGCAGACTGAGAGACTAAGGTCGGTGAGGCTGGAAATGAGATTGAGGGCAAGTCGTGCGAGGGAGAAGAGGGAAAGAGGCGACTGCAAATGGTAGACGCTTTCGGTGGTCTTTTATGGGGTTGGTCAAGCCCGTATGATGTCACTGACAACGACGCATCTACTTGTTTGTTCGTATTTGGATCTAATTCAGTTTCGAAAGACAAGTCGTCTCGGGCACCACTCAGTCTGCATTTCAGTCGCTCTTGAGACGTTCTCATGTCCTCCTCCTCGCGATCCTTCCAGCGGTGTACATTTCAATGCGGAAACCATTTCTGATTGCATCTCTACGCATACCCATGATCCACGGCGCGCTCATTGAAGACATCACACCGTCATCGCCACCCGACCATGTTGCTACTATGAATTGTCCCGAACACGCACCCTAGGACCGACGAGCATCACTGCATCATGTACTCTGACTGCATGCACCTGCGGCTTTTGCCTGTCCCGCTGCCCAGCACCCTTGCCATCCTGTTCCCTTCCGAACGTGTCCGTTCGTCCCCCCCGCCTGCATATGCATCTCCAGACACTCGCTGCGCTTTCATGGCTCCGCCAAGCATACCTCGCCGCCCCCTGCACTCGAGAATGATGTGGGCGTCGACCGATCTTCGAACTTGCGGGTGTGAGGGAGGCAGACGCATATGCGTGGATGAAGACTATCGACTCGTCGTCTCGGTACCAGGGCACTCTAGACACCGCGTTCTCATCTGCAAATCGCCGAGCGTTGCAAGGTGTGTCAATGGATCTAATATGTAACTCACTTCTGCACAGCGTAGTCAAGTCGTGTTCGCCAACGGCCGTATCTATCGGCACAAGGTTCTACGGATCAATTACACGACGTATGACCTCCGATGTGCGCAAGATTCTATCAATCCGTGCACACATGCCGACATCATGGTTCTGTCATGCGAAGACGACGACGGCACGGCAAAACACCATTACTACTGGTATGCGCACGTTATCGGTGTCTACCATGC
This sequence comes from Artomyces pyxidatus, assembly GCA_022160305.1. Taxonomy (NCBI): domain Eukaryota; kingdom Fungi; phylum Basidiomycota; class Agaricomycetes; order Russulales; family Auriscalpiaceae; genus Artomyces; species Artomyces pyxidatus. The sequence goes on along the minus strand of MU277269.1, from coordinate 21,750 downwards.
TAACATCATTTACACCGGCCCCGGTGCAAAGACGACAGAGCCGCAGCGCATGGAGTTTCTGTGGGTGCGCTGGTTTGGCCGCGACGGGCCGTCACGCTACAAGTCCAGTTGGAAAGCGCAAGCACCGCACAGGGTTGGTTTCGTAGACGCTGAAGCCGGTGGTGCATTCGGCTTCCTCAATCCTAACCCCGTCATCCGCGCAGTTCATCTCATTCCCGCTTTCCACTACGGGCGCACTCGGTCTCTCCTTCCGCCGTCCATCATCCGTCCAAAGGCCGACAACGATGTAGATTATTGGTTTTACTACATCGGGATGTATGCAAATTTCCTACAGTCACACTACTAACCGTCTGACAAGCCTCACATAGGTTCGCCGATTGGGACCACGTCGTGCGCTTCCGTGGAGGCGGCGTCGGGCATAAATCAACACGCAAAGCCACGGCCTGCCTCCTCCGCGATCTCGACAAGTTAGACGCCCCCGAAGATCCGCACGACGAACCAGAAGCTACTCGCCCTTCAATGAACGACACGCACTCGTTGGACGACGAATCAGGCGACGAGGAGCCTGAGCCCACCGCTGAAGAGAGGGAGGCCTTCCCCGAAGTTCAAGAGGCGGAGGCGGAGGCCTTGATGGATGAAGCGCAGGCAGAGATCGATGAGGAGCTGAGTAGGGAAGACTAGGTGCCTCCGGACGATGGAGACCGGGACTGGGTCGACATCGACGTGGACGCACCGGGCGCGCGACTTGATGTCGCGACCAACTCAGACGAGGAGCTGGACGACGAAGAGGAAGACTATGGCTATGGTGGCATGAGTTCCGGTATTGAAGACGACGACGACGAGGAAGACGAGGCGGAAGGGGCCGAGCGACAAGAGGTTAGTGACGATTTTGATCCAGAGGATGGGGAGGTGGAGCCTCGAGGGGATGACGACGGTCTCGAGGAATATGCACCGTACTAGCCTCTTGTAGCTTCACCGCTTTGTATCAACGGCACTGTGTCTTGTAGTTATACGCCTGGGACATACCTGCAGCAACGCGCAGCGACGAGTCGGCATGAATGGATCCCAAGATTCTTCCGGTCATGTGACTTGTCGAGCACATGCTCTGACGGCCGTGCGAGGTGCGGTGGGTGCGTAGACGGTCTCTTGAAGATAGACCAGTATGCGCCGCAGCCAGGCGACGCAGCCGTCGGTGCTTGCTAGGGCTAGCCAGACCTTGCAAGGAAGCATAGCGCGCCTCGCCAGGCCTCGCGAGCGCTGGCAAGCCAATCTCAGCTTAGTCAGCCAATCCGAGCTAATCCTAGCTTTAGGCACTTTTGCTGATAGGCTGCATCACCAGCGCGCTTTCTGAAGTTCTCTCAAGTCGCGAGTCTCACTGAGCATCTCCATCGTTCCTCGGCCTCATCGCTGATACTCGCGCTCTCTTCCTCAAATCAAAGCCTTTGAATTCTCAAGACCTCGACTTCTTCGGCGACGAACACCCCGACTCTGAGCACCGAACCTCCGAGGAAGCGACAGCGCACAGATGGAGACGGAGATTCACTGGCAGACGGAGAAGAGGTGGTCAACGTCGTAGAGAGTCCGGATCTCTGTTTGAAGGATGGAAGCATCGTCATCCGTACGACCTCCAAAGACGTGCCTTCGACTTACACGCTCTGCAGAGTCCACAAGGACATCCTTGCGCTCCATTGCACCGTCTTCGCCTCTCTCTTCGACGGACCGCAAGATGCTTTTGATACCGGATCCGAACGCCACGGAGGAGTACCTGTCGTGGATCTGCCGGACGCAGCGAACGATGTCCGCGACTTCCTCAAGGCCCTGCATTTTCCGCAGTAAGTTGCGATGAATAGCTCTCTTCGTCGATGACCCATCCCCGGGAACGGCATATCTAGAGAGACCCAACGCCACTCTAGGATCACATCTCCCGTCCGCAATGGTGGCTGGAACGTGTTTCCGTTGTCTAACCGTGGCATCTTTCGCCTCGCCGCCAAGTACGACGCCACAGAGATCGCCAAACTCCTGAGACCCTTACTTGTGGAGGACTGGCCCAACGTTCTGAAGGACTGGGTCTTTCTGCACGATAAGCTCCGAAGCGTGAGGACAGCCCCTCGACGCGTTCAATACTTAGCCCGAGACGCGAGTAAGGACTATCCCTTTTCACTGATGGCACGCGCTGATACGAAATCTGCAGTCAAAGCGATCAAACTCGCGGAGGAATGCAACTTGCCTGACGTGCTTCCAACCGCGTTCTACAAACTCTCGCGGCTCCTCGACGTCGTCCTCCCCCGGCAGAACCCACATGAAATGCGCCTACCCGATCGACTTTCCGCGCTGTTGTCGGACTACCTAATCAAGGCTATATACTAGGGAAAACACTCATACCGGGCCGCGTTTACAATGATATAGTGCAAACTTGGCCTCCTCTGTCCATCCCACCTCCCATGAGTCATAGCATGCGCCTCAGGCTCTGGTCTCATAGCTCGTGCAGGGAATTACTGTAATGGCGGTGAAGACTTGGAACCTGATCCTGTAAGACAGGGTGACCTCGTGCGCCAAGATACCTTGCGTCCATGTTTTGCTCCCCTAGTACGCTCGGCAATCCGTCCCACCCGGTCCATCAACCTGCCAGGCGCATTGAGCCCCCCAACACCGAGATTTTCTATACCGTGAACTGATGGACCAGCTCAGGACAAGCGAGCCGCCGCGGCGCAGGATCAGGCGAGAAGGAAGAAGTCGGGACTGGACCACCGGGATGAATCTATGTTCAAAGGTCAGTGGCCCCTGTTCCGGCGCTGAACCGTGAAATCCGCACACAGTGAATTGTTGCTGTGAGAGAAATTGAAACGTCGAAGCCCGTGAAATACGTACCGTAAGATTTTGCAGTCTCGTGCGCGGAACCGTGAGATCCGCACACCGTGAATTGTGGCTGTGAGATATTACTACTGTTTCCTTGCTGTCTCCGAAGACCTTGACCAAAATGTATTTCTTTTTTTTTTGCGCCTGCCCAGGACTTGCTTCCCAGGCAGGCTCAGCTACCACCGCGAACGGCGATGGCTCGTCGGACCGCAATAGCCCTCGTGTCGCACGTTACAAAGGGTATGCCATCGTCGTCGCCGACAGTGACTACCGCTCCAAGCATGCCCAGTAGTCTTCATTCAATAAAAACAGGCAATCTCGCTTACTGTACGTTTGGGAATGATCTCCGACAGTCCCATGAGTCGTACACACAGGTATATTTCCTCCTGCTCAATCTACATTGCCGGGGCTTCATGCAAGGCAGTCCCGCTTCGGAGATCACACAGGAGGGATGAAAAGGATTATATCATTCCTGGTTAAAAGGTGTGTTTTACAGGAGAAAATTCCGGGTCAACGTTGAGATACTCGCTGTGACTGTCGGCGACGACGACGACGACGACGACGACGGCGCACTCTCTGTAACGCGCGATGCGCGGGCGAGTGCAGTCCGACGAACCATCGCCGTTCGCGGTGGTGGCTGAGCCAGCCTGGGAACCGACCTAAGCAGGTCCCGGGCAGGCACAAAAGAAAGAAACATGTTTTGGCTGAAGTTTTCGGAAACAGCGGTAACAGTGAATTGGGAGCCCGTGAAATACGTACCGCGGTAAGGCTTGCACACTCTGAGCTGAACCGTGAAATCCGAACAGCTCGGGCGCGGAACCGTGAAATCTGTACACCGTGAATTGTGGCTGTGGAATATCAACAGTGAATCTGGAGCGCGTGAGATACATACAGTTAGATTTACACAGTCAGAGCTGCACCGTTATATCCAAACAGCTGCTGCGTGGGACCGTGAACTCCAAACAGTTCCGGCGCGGGAACGTGAAATCTCACGTCGTGAACTGGGGTTGTGGGCAATCAATAGTGAAAAGCTTCAGGACTCGTGCAGGAGCTCTGACGCGCCCTGACGCGCCGCGTCAGTGGTCGTCAGGGGCACTCAGGGCACTCAGGGCGCGTCAGAGCTCTGACGAGCTTGTCAGCACTCAACAGGGCTCCCTTTGAGCTCGTCGTTCCGCACTGTTCCCGACCCTCACGCGCCACGAAACCCGGCGGGATGGGTGCCAACCACTTCCCCCATGGTGACTATGCACGAAAATGAGAAAATGAGAATGTGAGGTAAGTCAGGACGTGCTCGATATTGTCAGTAGTCGTCAGAGCCGTCAGGGCGCGTCAGGACTAAAGCGGAAGTACTGATTTGAATTCAGCCCGTGAAATATGTACCTTGAGATTTTCGATCAGATGCGTTGTTGCTCTAAACAACTGCGGTGCGGGGCTGTCAATTGGGCATACCGTGAGCTGTGACTATGAGACATGACGGCGAAGGCCAAGTGCGTGAAAACCGTACCGTGAAATTTGCCCATTCGAAAATGTGCCGTTTGATCTTACAGCTCCAGCGCAAGCACTTCATCCACTGAGAGGAGCCGCGCGCGACAAGACGTTCTCATTCGACAACATTCTCCAGCCTGTGTGAGCCTGTCAAGAATGACTGGTAAGCGTAAGAGTATCGTAGCAACAAAGTGGGGTGCAAGAGTATTGATAGCCGGAGCGATGATTTGGCTACCAAGATCAGCTTCCTCTTGAAGCTGAGGGGTATGCGGTGGTTGGAAGAGCCAGAAAAGGGGTGTTGTAGTTTGTGAGGATTATGTATGAGTTGAACAGCAAGAATTATTCTCACCTCCACCTCGCCAGTGGCGAGTCAGCACGGGCGGTACAGTGTGATCGCTTCCTCCATGTCACCCTATTAAGTGTAGCCCCAGCGTTGGACACACTGGCGGCTAGCTGTTGGTGAATGAGGTCGACGCGGCGCTGCTGAACTTGTCCTTAGCTAGGCCCGACAGGCCCGGGCCTCAGTGACTGTATTGGCAAGGAGTTGACGCACCTGACGACCTTGGAGGCAATGCCTGGATGCGAATAAGGTACGCGCAGCTTGCATACGTGGTGAACGTGGTCACGGATGATCATCCAGTGCGCGAGAAATGAGCTGAACAGTGAGGGACTCCGGGACCAATTTTTGGTCCATGACCAGCGCTGAAGATCGATGACCACCAGACAGACTTGAGCGCTGACCAGCCAACTAGTGCTTAGTCACCTTATCCTATTGTAGCGTTCGACATACTATACACAACTATACCCTGGCACTCTTGCGGAATTGCAACTCGGCCGCTTTTCAAGCTGCTGCTAGTACCTCTATAGCTAGTACTTGCAACGTGCCCGGCCCCCCTTTATTTTCTAACGTTCCACGACCCTCTCCTTATCTGCCGCCGCTCTGCCACTCGGACCCCGACAGCGTCCGATTTCCCTCATGACCAATAAGCCTGGGTCCTTTCGAAGTCGACTTCTGGAGTATGTCGATGACTCAGAGCCAGAAAGGGAGGAGAGGCGGCGTATGCGAACCATAGCGAAAGCGAAGCTTAGACGTGGCCAACGTCAGGCCCCTCAGAGCTTCAATGCGGCCTCAAAATTTCAACCCGAGAGCTCGAGCCACGTCAATTGGTGCGCCCAGGTTGATCCAACATCCTCGTTGGAAATGCCTGTCTTTGAGACCAGTGGTAAGGCCGTTGCACTCCTCAAGGTTCCGTCAATATATGCTGACCACAACCTTGAACGTTCAGACGACATTAACTCGAATCCAAAGTCGTTATCACCACCATCATCATCATCAACATCATCATCATCATTGCAGGTGCAGCACATTCACGAGCCAATGGTGTCCTCAGTCGATCCATACTCTTCCGGCTCTATTTCGTCACCAGTCCACGCGCTCTTTCCGCTTGAAGACAGCGAGGATCCTGATCATGCATTTCAACTCAAGCTGAGGCGGTTTGCGTACGCGCCGAGCGTTCATCCTACAAAACCAGCTCGCTCGAGACCTATCTCGCTCCCAAGTGTCCCAGCTGTACCCTCCCCGTATACACCAGCATCTCCGGTTAAAAAAAGGCGCACGTCCAGAATGCGTCTGTTACCTGATATCCCAGACTCTAAATTGGCCGCACTTTTGAAGTGTCCTTCTTGCGAAATCGCGTGGACGATCAGGAAGACTGGCCGAAACAAATTGACCCACATTCTGACCTGCGCTCGCAAGAAAGGTCACACAACAGAGTCGCTTCAATCGCTCGTTCAGCGTGGATTGATAATGTGCCTGACGAAACCGGAAACAACGCCGACATCTACAAATGAAGTCACCAAAGATGCCGGCTTGAAGACACGGTGCAGACTACCAGAAGTCGAAGTTACTATCAAAGGGCCGAGCCAAACTCGGATCGGTATCCTCAGTCGAGCTCGATCACTGCTTGGAGGTATCCATACACCTGCTTCTGAGTCGACTCAGGCACCCGCCCAAGCAGAGCGCGTCCAACCCTCCCCCACACAGCCGTTCGGCGACAGTGCCCTGCTTCAACGATTCTTGACAGCCCGATCGGACGGAGGACCTTTGCCGATTCGCGACGATAAAGACGTCGATTTTCCTCCACGGGGGCCTCTTCCAATTGTTGATTGGAACATGTAAATGTTAGCGAGTCCAGACGAGGCTTCCTCATCAATGTAAGCATGATAATTCACGGTTGCATCGGAGTATGTCTAACGCTGTATAGATCTGTTCAACCTTTGGTCACGAGGCATGCCCTCGGACCCGTTCAACCTTTTCAGGTTCGTTTGGCGAGGACTTTGGCAGGCGGGTCTCATTCACCCCGTTCTCACCTGAGTGGAGTTCCACTGGTGGCAGTCCAGTTCCTTCCAGTACAGGGCTCCTCCGGCCACTGACAGGCGCTGATGGATTGCAAAGACGAGTATAGACATCTTGTGGTAGATGGCGTCGGCGTTAATACACTTGCTCGGGCAAATGAAGGTTTTGTTCAAGATGTGATTTAGCTAGCAAGAAACCCTGCCACGATCTTTCTCTCATCCCATTGGGACTGACCGTGTTCAGGAAGCTCTGGGGCTTTCCTGTACGCATGAAGCCTCCACGCCATCATAGTTAATCAAGAGAATTAGGAAGAAGGCAAACTACTTATTAGCTGCTACTATCCGACAGCGATCGAGCCATCGCCAAAATCTGAACAATCACCCGAATTAATACCATTCCAAATAGCTCCGACGTGAAACCGTGAAATTCGCACACCGTGAATTGTTCCTGTGAGAGACCAACAGTGAAGTTCAAGCCCGTGAAATACGTACAGTAACGTTTGCACAGTCCGAGCTGCACGGTTCAATCCGAACAGCTCGGGTGTGGGACTGTGAAATTCGAACACTGAATTTAGGCTGTAAAATGTCAACAAGGAATTTTAAGCCCATGAAACCATACCGGAAGATTTTCACAGCCAGAGCTGCGCCGTTAAATCCAAACAGATGCGGCGTGGGACGGTCGAATTCAAACAGCTCAGGCAATATAAAATCGTTGTCTGATACTTGGAGCATGGACCAGATGAAGTAAGTCCTCGTCATAAGCAACTAGAGATGTGGCAAGCAGTGGCACTCCAGTGTCAGACGATGAAGGCTACTGTCCACAGCAATCACGCACATAACTCGCGGTTATGTTTCCAGTGTTGCGGGCCGGCTACCGCTGAGGCTACGAGCGGCGTGGGAAGGAGTCTGGTCATTGCTCGCTTCTGCGTGAGCACTTGAGTCCTGAGTCCTGAGGCCTGAGTTCTGACCGACTTCAACGGACAAGAAACGTCCCAGTCCGGAAATTACATCTTTCCGCATATTTTTCTGCCCTCTTGCAAAACCTATGGGTATTTCCGGATTGTGGAATGTAAGTGAACAGCCACTCCGGCACCCGAACAGTGCAGCCAAGCTCAAGCCTTAGTCACCAGATCCTGCACCCAGCCGGCCAGTCGCGCTCTTTCGACCACCTCGCAGTCGCAGACGGCTTCGAATCGAACCAATCTGGAAAGCGGGCCTATAGGATTGGCGTTGATGCAAGTCTATGGTTCGCGCACGCGTCATTCGGCAAAGGTGGTACAAACCCGGAGTTGCGCTTGCTGTTCTACCGTCTGCAGGATCTTGCTCAGCTACCCATCTTGCCGCTCTTTGTGTTCGATGGAAGAGAGCGCCCCAAAGTCAAAAGAGGGAGTAAGATGGGGAAGGCGGGCTCTCATCCTCTAACACCAGGTCTGAAGAAGCTCCTTGATGTATTTGGCATGGAGTGGCGAACGGTGCGTCAATTCTTTCTGTCATGTGGTACGATCGTCTTTGATACAACGGCGGCGCGGTTTTGGAAGGCCATTGGAGAGGCAGAGGCAGAACTCGCTCACCTCAACAGGCGAGGAATTATCGATGCAGTTCTCACTGACGACGTGGACGCATTCGTTTTTGGCGCACTTACGATCATCAGGAAGTGAGTCCGCATGTCTAGCTCTCACAGACTGTTTCACCGACATCTTACACAGCCGTAGCCTGTCTTTGGCCGGGAACCAGTCGAATCCTGCGTTGGACTCCAGTGGGAAGAAGTGCAAAAATCGTACCATGATCTACACGGCCGATGCGGTCAAAAACCATCCAAGCATTCAGCTCACGAGGGGAGGCCTTATTTTGATCGCGCTATTATCTGGTGGAGACTATCACGAAGTCTGCAGTTCACTCACCTTATCATTTGCGAATACTGACACCGTTCTATCAGGGTGTCCCAAGGTTTGGGCTCGGTACGGCGCACGCACTTGCCCGCTGCGGATTTGGAGACGAATTACTCTCCATCTTTGAGCAACGTGATAGACAAGACATCCGACCCATTCTGTGTAAATGGAGAGACTCGGTCAACCAGGAGCTGCATAACAATACGACTGGATTCAACAGCAGAAAGTACCCCTCCCTTTCACTCCCTTCCGACTTCCCGCCTATGGATATCTTGGCTTGCTACGTCTCACCTATCACCAGCGCCACTGAAAGCGGTACAGGTGGGGGTGGAGGTCCCCTTCGAGATGACGGCGAGATGAGCCTTCCACGACTCGCTGCGTTTTGCCAGACCCATTTCCGCCACTCGGAGTTTGTGATCATCAAACACTTTCGGTCGTGTATATGGAAAGGCGCGGTTGTGCGCCTCCTGCGACGTGCCACACTCAAAGCCGACGAAGACGAGAGGAGCGATGGCGTGGAGATTTCAGATTCGTTTGTCGAAGGACTCTTCACCGGGAAAGGCGCAGTTTGTCATGACAACGCTTTCATCAACAGAGGGCCTATTCCGCTTGTTTCCAACGCAAGCAACAGGGACGTCTTCGAAATGAAGATAGTCGGCCAGCGTCAGGATATCAAAAATGATGGTCTTCTCGAGTATCGGGTGGAGCTAAATCCTTCTCTCTTGGTCAGCCTGACGCGCAGGGGTATTCAAAGCAAAAAAACGCAGAGCACCGCTCAAAGCCAAGGACAAAAGCTAGTCTACGACGATGTATTCGCCGTCGACTTCGCCAGATCCCAGAGCAAAGGGAACATGTCGGCAAAACCTCCCCTGGATCCAGACAGTCCCATGCGTCTATGGCTGCCGGCGTCGATGATACAGCACGTGTACCCTGGACTCGTCGGCGACTTTTTGGTCTTGCAAGCTGGGAAGAAGGGAAGGGGAGAGAAGCAGATAGGCTCTGCTGAACCCGGGCCCAGCCATGTCAGAAAGGGCGTAGGAAGGGCTCTGGATCAGCCCAAGAATGATGGCAACAGCCGTGAAGGTACCATCGGCCACTACGTATCTAGGATTTCAGTGGGCTCTTCGAAATCGGTCCCGGCGACTAATGCCGATGTCCAGCACATCGCCTCCGCCGAGTCTCCACTCTTCGTGGGTACCAAGGGCCCATCTAACCTGACCCCTTTCCTTTTCACATTCCCAAACCCCGACAATCCTGATGCCGTCTTCTTGGGAGAAGAACTACCCGGGGTCTTGCAAGGCACGGGGTCTGTTCAAATGGCTGGCATCCCTCCCCTCGTTCCGCCCAACCCCCATGCCACCGCCGCTCGAGCAGGGCGGCAAGCGACAGACGAGCTGACACTCTTCGCCCTCGACGCCGACGACAAACCAACCGTCATCCCTGCCCTCAGGGGACAATCGCCATCCTCGAAACGCTTCTATGACAACCTTTTCGAACAAATCATGGGAGAGGGTGAAAAACGTCAGCTTAAGCATACGCCCAGGCCCAAGGCGTACCCTGCAAAGCGGACACATACTATCGCTGCAAGCACCCTGCCTGCCAAGACTTCCATGCCAACTCATCGGCTGCAACCTGAGCGACCCAACAAGAGGCAACGGGCCTTATCTCCCTCTGACCTGGGCCTTTGGGCGGCCCCCAAACGACGCGAGTGCACAGGAAGTAATTCGGAGGTCATCGAGATATTCAGCGATTGAGAAAGTCATGGCCCTCTGTCCCCTGTACACACATTCATCTGTAGGCTCTGTTTGCACTGACAGACGACTTCCTCTTTGTGATTCGTGGCGACCGTGAACGCGTGAACAGCCGCTGACTTGCGTAAGTGGCTCTTTTCATCAAGGCCGGATAGTAGCCGTAGAACAGAAGCTCAGCCGGGCGCGCGTGGTGAAGGGGTCTTGTAGCAAGCTGATGCAGAGCTGGGGATGCTGGAGTTACACAGGGGCTGCAAGCGGAGGATAGGGGTCGATTTGAAGACAGGAAAATGGAGGGCCGGCCGCGTCGATGCTTCCAGCGACTCGCAGGATGAGCGTGGAGGACCGGAAGCCAGAGCAGGTCGCTTGTTGGCGGGTAGGTAGAGAGCAGGGCTGGGGCAGTTGGGGTTGACTGTGGACGCGGAGGAGGCATTTCGGAGACCAGCCTTAGATAGAGCAAGTAAGAAAGTCTGGTATACAAAGCCTCTGTAACTGAACGGTGTTTAAGGCGTTCGCTCTTTCGCGGCATCCTCGGGTTAGACCCCCGACAGCGGCATGTCTCGCCCGCTCATATTCCTTTTGCCACTCCGAAATATTGGTAACTGAACTCTTATTTTTAGAAAATACAAGGGTAAGCACAGCGAACTGTGTATTTTACACCATGCTGGGCTGTGAAATCCACTGCAAACAGCTCCAGCAAGGGACGGTGAAATCCGCCCACTGTAATTTGTTCCTGTAAGATTTCAACAGTGAAGTTGAGCCCGTGAGATACATACTGTAAGATTTGCAGTCTGAGCTGCGCCGTTAATTACGAACAGCCTGGGCGGGCAACCGTGAAATAAGCACACCGTGTAATCGCTGTGGGATATCAACGGTGAATTTCGACCCTGTGAAATACATACTGTAAGATTTACACAGTCAGAGCTGCGCGTTATATCCAAACAGCCGCTGGGCAACCGTGAAATAAGCACACCG